>NDFG01000074.1:9536115-9626056 GCA_002167245.1 Sporophila hypoxantha
TTTTTTTTTTTTTTGTTTTTTGTGAATGTATTATGGTTGGATTGCTGTTCTTATAGCTATTTATATAAATTTCCAGAAAAATGATAGAAGTGGAAAACCAATGGGGAAAAGTTTATCCAATTAGAAATACCTGTGGCTTTCTAAAGAATAARAATAATTATTCTCTATMTAAAATAATAGAATTGAACATTTCTTTGCCCTCTGCAGGAACCAAGGAGGAGCTGGGTGTTTGATGGAAGGAATGGTTCATTCATTATTTGTGAGACTGTAATTTGACAATCCAAACATTACTTTTGATCCATTAAGTAAAGCTGASTACTATTTCTATTAAATATACTTGGTTCYTGCCTTTATGAATGCTGCCTGGSTCTCTTCTGAAACTGAAAATCTGAMAGCACAAGTTTTTGATCTAATGACCTGCTTGATTCTATAATGCCAGTATGACTGCCTCCAGGCCATCTGCAGCCTGTGACCAACATGAAGTCCAGGAACTGATAGAGAACTGGAGATATTGATGTTAACAGTAGGATTTTATCCAGCAGAATTTGTATTAGAATTTGTGATTAAGACTGGCACTCATGACTGATGCCCTTATGACGGTGGAAGCTGGTTTTCTCCCTGAAGCTCATCAGAACAAGAGGAAAAGGCTGATATTATAAGCACATAAAAGTTACATCCTAACTCTGTGGATCTGTCATGATATAGATACATTTTGTTCTTTAAATCCTATTACATCTAGTCTTAACCCTAATGAAATTACAGTGGCACCACTCATCAATTCCTAACAGTCTTAAAACATTCACTCGTGAAAAACTCCTACCCCAGCCTCACAGGAGTGAGTAATAAATCTCCCAGTGCCTTCTTGCTCTCCAGTCCTCTAACTCTAGTCTTAATCTCTTCTTGACAGTATACAGCCAAACCTGTCASTGGCTCAAGAATTAGCATTAAGCTGCACGTTAGTGCTGTGACTGACTCCTCTGAAAACGCCCAGCTGGGACACTTTGTCAGACCAGGAGCTGTCAGGAGATCCCTGCTCCCACTGCTAGAGCAGCAGTAAAATTTAGAACAGTGGAGACAGCTGTATATCCTGGTACTGCTAAGATCAATAAAGGTTGTTGCTGACATGGGCAAATATCTTACACAGRATTCAGGAGGAGAATGAATTAGAGAAGTTTTCATTATGGCTGTGGTTGGGTGTGGAACAATCCCATGTTTCTGCYTGAAAATGCTGCATGTCTAAAGGTGATGAGCAGTCTTGGAAGAGGGAAGGTGAATCATGGGATGTTTGAGGACATCCAGATCATCCCTGGAAGAGGAGGAAAGGTTGGTTTGATCCTGCAAGATTCAGGGAGGGATTATTTTAGCCCAGAGTTGGATCTCAGGATAGCAGAGGYTGAAGGACTAACTCCTGGATTAATTCTGCCACATTCAGCCTATACTTTATTCTGAGACTGTGAGGGGTGAGTGCTTTGTTGTGATAAGGATATTTTTAGGCCTGTAGTGGGGTTTGGGACAGCTGAAGTATGAGAATTTCAAGTATGAGTTCTGCCTGGCACACAGTGTGGGACTTTTAGATACATTTTGTTCTGGTCCTGGTTAGATGGAGCTAATAAACTCCTATGTYAAATATAGGTTTGGCATTAGGCTTTAGGAAGAAGAATGATTGTATTTTATTGTACTAAGTAGGAGTGAATGGCAACAGAGGGTTGCTGAYTGACTTTGTTAAAGGTAGTGTTACATTTGAGTCAGACTTAGTGYCAGTCTTTGGGAAAACTGGCTGAATTTATCTGGGGTTAGCTCAATTGCTTGACTATATGAAAATAAACTTGCATGAGGTAAAACCCATGTTTTTCTTTAGATTCAGATACTGCCACTGGAAATAAGTTATGGCTGGAAAACAACAAATCAAGTGAGCTATTTAGTTGTGATTATCACTTGAGTTAATCAAGGACATTACAGTACCTTGTTTTATCCCAATGACAGAATGTGGTTTAGAATTAAAATCAAGTCTGACCTCGGTGTTTCACAGAGAGATCCTACAAAGCCTGCAGAGATAAGATGAAGGTCAATGCCGGAAGTGGCATTTGGCATTTGATTGATATCAGGACTGGGGAAGGTYGCTGCACTTGCATTTAATGACTGTGTTAGGGCAGGAACCTGAACGAGCAGAGCCAGGTTTATCGATTGAATTTCCGAGATTAGCAGGGCTAGGATGATATCTTAAATAGGTCATACTAAGTGCAGGGACTAACAAGAATTKCTGCTCTTCTGAGGTAAGTTTTTGATTAGAATTTGCTGTGTCAAGAACTAAAGAGCTGAGGCCAGCAGGCTGGAGAGGAGTCAAACTGAGAAGGTAGGCTTGATGTTTGTTTTGGATGTAATTATCTCTGGGCTGTGACATACCTGATAGGATAACTATGTAGATTAAAAGAAAAAAAAAAGGGGGGGTGGAATAGTCCAAGAGATGAAGAATTCTCATAATACCCATGCCTTGAAACTCATTGCATAACCTTACCTTTATTACAATTTATAAAGCTCAGGCTATCACGAGTCCCTTTCACTTTGAAGCTGGAAATGTTGCGTAGCTCAAATAAATGTACCAAGAACAGATTTACCCTGCTCAGGTACAGCAGTGGATTTTAGCTAATAAGCATTCTGAAATTTAGAGCACTGGACAGCTCTGGCTGGGCACAGACTCATTCTGCACCTGAGGCACATCAGGACATTATTTCAGATATAGATGAGATTGCCCCAAAACACTTCACTGTTTTAAAGCAGATCTCAGGAAAAAACAAAACAACACAAATCAAACATGCCCCTCAAAAAATTAAAGAAGTCCAACCAAAACACACAAATCTGGTGATACAAAAGTTGTGAATRTAATTGCAAGAAAATTTGGAATTGATCATCCTTGTRTTTCTTTTCYAACTTAGAATATTCTGTGATCTGGAAATAAAGTTAAGAATATGCTCCTTTGCAACCATGGTGTGACTATTGTAAATGAAATATGTGGAGTGCAGAATTTTCTACATATATGGGTTTTCCTTTCCTAATTATTTTTTGAAAATAAAAACCAACTAGAAGAAATTATACTCATAATTCCATTACTGGAAATATTAATAAAATATAAGTATCTACCTTTTTTCAAATGGAACTTTCAGTTSAAGAAAATAAAACAAGTTTTTCTAAAATCACAGAAATTTTAATTTTTAATACAACATAAATATTCAATATGTAGCCATRTAGCAGTTGAAAGGATCTAAATTAATGTGTAAACTCATGTAAAAGCTTTGTAAAATGGTTCTGAACACTTGCTTTAAAGAGGGGTAGACTGGATTAAAATGAATTTACTAAATTTACTAATTTTCTCYATGAAATAAAAGGAATTACTCTCTATTCAGAAGTCATGTGATGTAATTTTGGGAAGGATGTTCTACCTTTTAGATACACTGAGTAGGTGAAGCCCTGTTTCAAAACCCGGAAAATTCAAGTGGCTGACCATGAGGATTTCTTTGCCTTTGTTCTGTGATGAGTGAGAATGTACACTTGTACTAAAGCAGCACAGAAACCTCCATTCCTRCCCATGGAAACGTGGGGTAACCAAGGTTAAACATTCCAGCTGGGGCAGTAGGATTTAGCGTGGTGCCCCAGCCAGCAGTGGTTACACTGAATTTACCTTTTCACTTTCTCACTGGCACCCACAGTGTTGCAAAGAGGGTTGGTAGAGCACTGAAGGTCAGGAAATGCCCTGAGGTTACAAAACTGTACAAGCCACTGCTGCCCAAAACTCTGTTTCTTCTTTGACTGTGGYCCCATCTGAGCATCAGAGAGCAGCTGATCTGAGCATTTCTGAGCAGTAAGATAATGAAACAGCATTGACAATTATGTTTAATTTAATAGAGTCTGGGCTCATTCTAGACAAGGATAATGCTGGAAAGGAAGAAAAGCTGATGGTTAATGGTGACCAGCATTGACCTAAGCTCAGAAATCTGATCAAACACCCATTTGTGTCAATGGAGTGATATTATAATTGTGATCCTAATAACTTAAAAAGAGGAAATAATTAGGACTTGAAAACAGAAGCTAGCAGTGATAGAAAGATTTTTAAGGGAATTTTCTCATCCACCACAAAAAGTTTAAAGGGACACTGAGAATGGGAATTTTCATACTGAACTATTGCTACCTAAATAGTCAGAATATACTACACATTGTGTTCCCTTTACAACTAGAGCGAGGYATTTTCAGAATGGGAATAATTCCTCCTGTTTTAGCTCTTGAATAATCTTTGGATAGATTACCCTCTGGAGACACCCTGGCTTCCCAAGTTTGTTTAAAGTAATAAGAGTGTAGGGAAGAAAGTATGTGTTTTTATCTGGAATTACCTGTTAATCTGTTGAAACTGAACCATAATATTTCAGTTGCAGGCACTCCAATATTAGAATGGTAGCAAGTTCAAAGAGGTCATAAACCTGTCTCTGACATTTGGATAGTTTTAAAATTAAAAAAAAATCTGAGCAACAGGAAATATTTTTTTGATCTTTAACTTAGAGACCCAGCTAGATCTTCTGCAGCCTACTTTATTCCTCTCTCATATTATTAGTGCATTCATCATCTTACAAGTGCATGCAAGTACTTTTGAAAATACCATATGAGGGTTCATGGGGTCTGCTGTTTGTAAAATCATTCTGTCTGACRTTTTTATAAAACCTTCATCAGAAGTGCTCCCATGAGCCTTTACCTATTTAGATGAGGTCAGTATGTTCCTGTGTCTGTCAGGTAAACCTACTCATCTTTCTGAATATGAAATGATTTTCTAAAAAATGTCAATTGTAAAATAATCTTAACTGCTGAAATGTAGCCTATGGTAAGGATGGCTGTTCTACAACCAACTTTGTGTAATCTTGTCCACTTARGTGAAAAGTAACGTGCATATATCTGCTTTGATCTTGATCTTTGAAAAATATCAGGCCAACAGACATTAARCAATTCCTTGTGAAACTAATTTTGTAAACAGACATTTGCATTTCATAACATATATATTAGCATAGAGTGATTGACATCAAGTTTTTCCAGGGTTCATGTTCTCAGGCATTTACATTTCATAACAACTTTATTTTGTAAGCAGAGAGAAGGRAAAAGAGGGATTATGTTTCTGTTCCTCCCTCAGGTTTAGCAATGTGAACAGCCCTGGTGAGCAAACCAGACTGTGCACACCGTGTCCATGGTATACCCATTTCAAGCATGGGAGGAAAAGGAGGTTTCAGGCCAAGTCTTGTCTGGTTCCATGGCCTGAGCTACCACCCAGTGAATACCTGGAGGGTTCACTGAAGTTCAATTCCATCCAAAGGAAGTTCAGATCAAGCATGCTGAGCCAAATCTGTAGCGTGCACCAAAGCACGATAAGAAGGGGGCATTGGAGAAACATTTTGAAATAGTATTCCTGATCCAAGTAAAGCAGTAGTGCAAAGCTCAGTGAGAATAGGCCTCAGRAAAATATTAATGAAAATAAAACAARTGTTTTCACCTGCTTTGAGCCTTGAAGACACAAGATTCAATTTACCTTTCACCATCACCAGCTGGCAAGGGAGATGAAGCAAAGACATTCCTTTCCTGTTTGCTTACAAAAWTTGAATTATCTTAAATTCTGCTTGCTGGGACTATAACAGGAAATTTTGAGACTTATGCTAACAATGCTAATTGCAGACATGATACCAAAACATATCCAGGTGTGGAAATAAAGTCCTTAYTAAGTGAACAGCTGTGGAAATAATCCCTTTCTTATTGAACAAATTGCTGATTCAGAGAGTCAGGTTATCCTCTTCTTTCATTAGCAGCAGAAGTGTTAAGGGCATCAAGGCACTCTGGGACAAAATTACCAGGCACCCAAGCAAAAGTTTTTCCTTTGTGACCTGTTGAAAAGCTAATGCTACCTATTCTATCTGCTGTCACAAACCTTTGTTGAAATCACCAAACTGGTAGCAACCAAAGAAATGTGTGATATAAGAAGCAGATTGTCCTTTGAGTTTGATATATAATTATGGTCTGAAAAAAAAATTAAAATATGAGAAGATTAATTAAAAATGACTTAAACAGAATAAATACAGACCATGGAAAATGTCAATGTGAAAAGRCCTTTTACTGATTTAAAATTTAATTGAATTTCAAAATGTTCCACTTCAGTCAAACRCTGAGGAAGCTCTGTTGGGTATTCACAATTTCCTGGATGTCCCAGAACTGATTGATGACAAGTGAGTTATCATTCTGTCACAAGAGACAGTTATATATGGAAAGAAAAAAGAAATATTTTTTGAGCATGAAAACTGCAAGTGTATTTAGCAAGAGACTTGTTTTTAATATAGTGTTGTTGCTCTTTCTTAATAGGCAAGACATCTGTGATCTATCGCTTGGGCCTAAACACTCAAATAGATTTTGAAATGCTGGTATTCAGCAGTTTAGCCCAAAATTACACTGGGGATATGAGTTTAAATGCTCTCATTTAGGTCACAGTAACATATTATGATTTAATCAATACACAGAAGCAATTGTTTACTGTTTGCAATAGTTAATGTTGTTTAATTCTGAGAATTAATGACTTGGATAAAATGAAGAGTAAAAGCCATATTCTAATTTGTGAGAAGGGCAAGTTTCAGTCTCATAGAATTGCAAACTGTTAAGAGAATGAAAGACAAGAAAATATCACTGCAATCACTACAAGTACATAATTTCAGCTYGGAGGGCATTTTTTAAGTACTGCAATAGGGAAAAAAATAAAARAAAATTTGTGTTAGTCAAAGCACAAACCAGATTTTTAATGAGGTATAGAAAAGGCTCATAAAAACCACTGGAAGGTTGTTTAAAATGCCCAGTTTTGGTTCATAAAATTTACAGCTCTCAAGGGAATTAATTTTTAAGGATTTCACATGACTTACAAGTCATGTAGCCAGCCATAGTCCATCATGAAATGTGAAGTATTAGCATATTTACCAGTTAATATTGGAGACAGAATCATGGAGTTTATAATGAACACCCTGGGTTTTGTGTTTGTTTTTTTTTTTCTCCCCTTCTGTTGTAAGACATGCTGAACAGACCATAACCTCAAATAAAATAGCAAATAGCATTACTGTTTTTCAACTCCTGAATCAAACTTGCTACTTCTTCCATTTAAACTTCCATTTTTTCTTCCACAACCTACTGCATTGACTTTTGATTTGCTATGAGCTTGGTTAGCTATCAAAATAAATCAAATGTGATAATGTATTGGTACTGGATTGGCATTGTAAATATAAGTTAGAAGTGTTATTTTTAGTTTTAAAAGCATAAGTCAATAAAATCAAACTTTATATGCTACAGTGTCCAGAAAAACAGGTGTCTCTAACACAGAAGAAAAATGGAAGGCGTCACTGTGTTTAGGGATCTTCTAATAGACACTGGACCTGTGCTTTTCAGGAACTAATAAATGTGAACCTTTGTGTTATTTTAGATTTAAACTTTAGAAGAATAAAATCTCAGGTAACTKAATCAAACACTGAAATTAAGAGGATCCTGATTTACTTTCTCCTCAACAGAAACATTAATCTTTCTTTACWAGTGCTCCATTGGAATGTTCCAAGTCAGGTTGCTGCTAAGAAAAAGCTGATCAGTGTCATGGTACCAGGGTATGTTCTCAGTGTCAYGTGTTTCGTTGGATGCTGTGGGTGTCCTTKGAAATGGGAATGGTCATAAATAACAAATTCCACTGGCCCAGGCCATGACTGCCAGCATTGCTGAGATGCACAAAAGGCTTTCTTCAGGGTCCTCACCTTTTATACAATACCCAAGGACTAAAAAAAAAAAAGGGCTTCTGAAATTCACTGTGTTCCTAGGAACTAAAGCAGCTTTCCAACTTCCCATATATGCCCCAAAGAGCTAGGTATGCAAAATCTAGAAATGAGAACATTTAATTTTTTCAAAGCGCTATATGTAAACTCTATGTGCTTACATGCAAAAGCTGTATAATTATCCCCATCAGTTTTATCTTCAGGAGGAAGAATAAAGTTGTGAAAATGAGTAAGCATTCACAAGACTACATATTTTCATGATGAGCAGGTTATTCACAGTTTAGAGAATATCTGTACGTACAGTGAATGCAAGTCTAAGTTGAGGAGGACTGTGGGAAAGAGGAGAGGAAGGGAGGGTAAAATCCCCTCCCTGGGCTCATCCTGGGAGAAAACAGAGAGGAAGGGAGGGTAAAACTGCACTGCTGCTGCCACGCTTCCCAGCATCTGCCCACATCAGGGAGTGGCAGAAACAGGTCTCTGCCTCCCCAAAACCCTTAGGCAGATGTGCACTTCCTTGGCACACAGGGAGAGGCCTTCTTCAAGGTCCACAAGGCAATCTATGCGGGCTTCTGAACCTTCAAACTTGGATGCTTCCACTCTAATTTGTATGGATGAAGGCAATGGGCTAAATAAACCTTACTGTAAGTTCTCTAAAGTGAAAGCAAATATTTACCCAACAATTTGAAATGAAAAAGATTTATCCTTTATTTGTGTCTAAATTCCTCCAAAACTTTTGGAAAGATTTTTACCCCCATATATTAAAAAGATAGTCCTGGAGACAAAAACCCAGAGGAAGCAAACTGAAGGGAAAAAAAGAGATTGGTGTGGAGCTGGGTTTTCCATTCTTTGCAATATGTATTTGTGGCTCAGCTTATTTTTAGCCACTTTTTCTGTTGCTAATGTAAATGTTCCTATTATTTTCAGTAAACCCAAAAATGTTACCTTTGTCTCAGTTTCATCATTATCATTAGGTGTTCTTGAGGGATAATTCTCTCTCTGAGGTCCCAATACCATATAAATGGAAGGCTACTGCCATTGAAGCTGAATTATGTTTCATTTAAAAAAGTTATTTATATCTAATCCAATTATATTGATGATATAATGTATGTCATGTATATTAACCAGCTATATATACAGCCTGATATGCAGAGATATTAAGGAAAGTAGTGATGTGTGCCCAATGTTGGGTGTGTTCCCAAAAAGCCCTGTCACATTCCATCACTCATGCATGGCACACAGCCCGAGTTCAGTGGAGCTCCAGCTGCTGACAGGCCCAGTGTGGCTGCAGCCARTATCAGGGGGTTTCTAGGAAAGGCTGTGACAGACTTTTGCATCAGGTACCATCTCTGCAAGGGCATCTGGAGTTTTTACAGAGTGCCAGGAAAATCCATTTAATAAGCATGTGCTGGAAAGTATCTCAAGTGACACAATATGCTGGCAGGTKTCTTAAGGACCCACTAGTATGGATTATTCCAGAACATGGCCCCAAAGCCTGTTTGAAGAATATAGAAATTAAGTAAACATAGTAGGTATCCTGTCTGCAAGAAAATGCACAGCTTTTCCAAAATATGACCATGACAGGAATAATAACAATCAACTCCCCCCTACACACACTAGAGAGTATTCTGTTTTGGAGACCATGATACTCCATTTCAACTAATCCAATAACAATGCCTTCTGAAAAACATAAGCAGACACCATAAAARTTTAGTCCATGATATTATGTACACGTTTCACCTGAACCTCATTTCCTGTTACCTGCCTGTTGTGTTGGACCCTGAAAGGCTGCATAAGCAGTAATGTGGTTAAGAATGAGACCCACTGTGTTTTACACTTTGCATAATTTTTATTGCTGTATATATGGAACAATAGGTGCATATAATTCTTGACAAAGAAAGAGCTACTCTGTTAAAACCGTCTGCAATTTCTGTACAGCTCTTTTGAAGARCAATCGAGCAAATTAAAAGTAGAAGTTTCCAACACTTGGGGGTGCATACAGCTTCATGCTGAAGAGGATTTTCCATTGCAGGTCCTTTGAGTGCTTCTGCCATGGCTGCTCAGAGCCCTTGTTCTGTTCTCCCCARCTGGGACTGTAGTGTTTTAATCTAGATGGTGACATGGTTTGTGGTAACAGTCTACCATGATACTCATTGCTTTTCTGAATTTAGGCTCTCATCAAAATGGAGCCCCATTCTGTTCTAGTGAATCAATGTCACCTTCCTAGCAAGGCTCATGTCTGGAGTATGACAGTGACTAAAAGGGAATTTTAGTGAATTCCTACTCTGYAGCCTCTCTGGATGCAAACCTAAGCGACAACTGCAAAGCAGGGTTTAGTTTGTTGCTGCTTTTTAAAGAAACATATGCACATAAATAGTTAATATCTAGTATTCCATGTCTTTTAGGGTAATAATTTTGAGAGATATGCTGTGTGAGTAATATTTAAAGTCATTCTGGTTTTAGTTCACTTCTCTACATTGTTCAACTGAAGTTTGGATTCTTTATTGTTATTGAAAAGAGATAGAAACACTGATAGAAAATGATTAAGCTATTTGTCTAGCATAACTTCATGTTTCAGAATTTTAGAAGGTTCACGTTTTAAATAAATATAACAACTTCTTAAAACTGTATAATWATACATTTAAAATTCTATTACTATTTAAGTTTCAAATTCTAAAAGCAATTAACTTTTCTTAATTTGATAAAAGTAATTAAAGTATTTTTAAATCTTCTAAACTATAAGAACATGAAGTTTGCTGTTGAAACAAGTGGGACTACTGAAAATCTTAGGTCACATSTGTGTTACAATTGGTAATTGCTGGAAAATTAGTTTGAGACACTCTATTAAAGAAACACCATGTACTGCTCATTCTTGTGATCACAAGAATGAACACAGAAGGAACTTATGACTTTGTATTGCTTATGAAGGTGATAATTCAGGTTATGCTTTAAGCTAGCTGGAGAATCATTCTCCCTCTGTTACCAAAATGGATTTTTTCTTACCAGCAAGATGATGATATTGGAAGATACTGAATAGGGAGAGGGAAACAAGGGACAGATCAGCGTTATATGAAAAATCATCCATCTGAAAAATGAATGAACACAATTCTCGACAATAATATCCTATGAATTACCTTCAAAGTACTTTGTTGTGAAATTTCTCTCTGTCCTAGATGGCAGACTCTGATGTCAAGCCTGCCCCCAGAAGGTACATGATATTCCTTTTTGCTGGAGCAGGAACCATCMGACAGAAGAGGAAATCTGGATACTCAGCCTGAATGTGGACTATGAAGATTAGAAAAAAAAATTAAATATATGTATGCATAGATTTTTTAATTTAGTTTTGCTGATGACTTAATCTAACAAGAAATTTTGTACCCATACATAACGTTACTGAGAACTGCCTTAGAGATCTTTATAACATTAGGACTRTTACAAAATTACTGTTTCTTGCCTAAAATGTTTAGGTTCGTGCTACATTTGCTCAAATCAGGATTATTCTTTTATTCCTTTGGGGGYTATTTTTTTGGTGAACTTTTCATATGCCTGCTTRTGCTGGTTTTGGCTKGGGCAGAGCTAATTTTGGCTTTGGTAGAGCTAATTTKCTTCATAGTAGTYGGTATGGGATTGAGTTCTGGTTTCATGCTGGACACAGTGCTGATTACACAGGGACGTTTTGGTTATTTCTGAGCTGTGTTTGCACAGTGTCAGGGCCTCCTCTGTTTCTCACCCACCCCACCAGTGGATGAGAACCGGAGGCTTGGCTTTCAGGCGCAGCTCCTCATGGTGCCTGAAGTGTTGGATTATAGGGGGTTAAGGTTTTCAAAAGAAGAGTTTAAAAAATTAATAGTAAACAGGGCTCGGGRTAACCAGGATTGAGGGGACTCCACCTTCACAGTCATTTTCTGTGTTCGAGAATCTTTTTGAGACTCTGGTGGGTCCTCTCCACCAYGRCTTGGCCTGTCGGGGAATAGGGATGCCGGTTTTGTGCTCTATTCCCCATTGCTGCAGGAAGCTCCGYAGCTCCCTKGACTTGTACGCAGGACCATTATCCRTTTTTAGGACCTTGGGGATGCCCAACACGGAGAAGGCCYGGATGAGATGTTTCTGGACATCCACGGCTCTCTCCCCTGTGTGGGCAGAGGCATAGACTGCGCCTGAGAAAGTGTCCACAGAAACATGGACATATTGCAATTGGCCAAATGAAGGGATGTGTGTAACATCGGTCTGCCACACCTCACAACTTGCCAACCCACAGGATTGACACCAGCTGGGAGAGATGGGAGTTGATCTTTCTGGCACTGGGGGCATGTGGCCACAATCGCCTTGGCCAGTTCACGCRTCAGATTGAATTGGCGAACAAGGCCTGGCGCATTCTGGTGGTGGAGCTGATGACTGATTTTGGCTTGACGGAACACATCGGCGAGCGGGGCCATCTGAACAGGGGCCGCCAGGGCATCAGCCCTGCGGTTTCCCTCCGCGATGAATCCCAGCAGGTCAGTGTGAGACCTCACATGCATCACAAAATAAGGTTGCTCTCGGTGGGAGACTAGGGTGACCAGTCTGGAGAGCAAATTAAATAGAGAAATGTTTGAGACTTCCTGGAGAACTGCATTCTCTGCTCTGGATACTGCACCTGCAACATACGCCGAATCAGTAACCAAATTGATCGGTTTGTCAGCAAACCTCTCGAATGCTCTAATGATGGCATCCAACTCAGCCACTTGAGGGGAACCCTCAACTTTAACGACATCTGTCTCCCACYGCTGAGTCTGAGGATCCTTCCAAGTCATTACTGACTTGTGGGATGCTCTGGMTGYRTCAGTGAAAATGGTTAGAGCTTTGAGATGGGTTCGACTTTGAACCCTTTTCAGAGACAATTTAAATTGCACATTTTGGTTGAATAACTCATGGGCTGGACGGCCAGTGGCAATCTGACCCGTGTAGCTATCCAGAGCAAATTGGAGCATTTAATTCTCAAAAAGCAGTTCATTGAAAGTCTTTTTCTTCAAAGGGCCAGATTTCAGTTCAATCGGAATGGGAATACATGTGAAGTCACAACCTGCCCGCTCCCTGATCTGTGATCTTGCTTTGCGGATCAGTTCCRCCATCAGCTCCTGTGGCCTGGTCATTCTCTTGGACCTGTGGTTACTGAGGAACACCCACTCTATGATTAAGAGGGGGTTACTCGCTCCTTCTTACCCTTAGATGACTTTGAGGGGGGCTTATTCCATTGAAAGATCATTCCATGGAGGTGTGGCAGATTTCCCAAGATGATAAACCTAAATGGCAAGCCTGGGATGTATCGATGGTCTTGCCTGGCCTCAATGGTTTTCCGAATTTTCTCAAGTACAGCTTCTGCCGCTGGGGTGAGTTCCCTAGGAGAACAAAGCTCTTCTCCTCCCTTCAATAAATTGAAGAGAGGGGCTAGATCCTCGGTGGGAATACCTAACCAGGGTCTCACCCAATTTAAAGATCCACAYAGTTGGTGGACGTCCRCCAAGGTTTTAACATGTGGTTTTATAGCCAATTTTTGGGGCAAAATGGTCYGCTTTGTAATTTCAAGGCCCAGGTACTTCCAGGTGAATCTTGTCACTTTGGAGCTCAAACYCTGCAACAATCAACGCATTGGTTGTCAGTCCAAGCGCATGGGTAAGTAGATCGTCACTGGGGGCACAAACARGAACATCGTCCATATAGTGATAAATGATGACACTGTAAAACTGGGCTCATATTGGGGACAGCAAGGAAGCCACATACCAYTGGCAAATCACAGGGCTGTTTTTCATTYCWTKTGGAAGGACTCRCCAATGGTATCGCTTCCTTGGGGCTTCACGGTTGATGGTAGGGACTGTGAAGGCAAACCGTGGGGCTCATCCGGGTGAAGAGGAATTTGGAAAAAACAATCCTTGATGTCAATTACGGCCATATTCCAATTTTGGGGGAGCTTTGTTGGGGATGGCATCCCTGGTTGAAGAGACCCCATATYTTCAATTATGTTATTAATTTGATGAAGGTCGTGCAGGAGCCACCACTTGTCTTTATTAGGTTTCTTGATGACAAACTGGGGAGTTCCATTCAGACATGGACTCCACCAGGTTGCCCTTGCGCAGCTGCTCCTCCACGAATTCACTGAGCGCCTTCAATTTTTGTTTGTTTAGCGGCCACTGTTCTACCCAGATAGGTTTATCCGAAAGCCAATTCAATTTCCAGGTAGGGTGCCCCTCAGTGACCGCAGCCCTAAAAACCTGGGGAGCCGGAAGGTCAATTTTGGCTCCCCACTGGGTGAGGAGGTCTCTTCCCCAACAGGGGTTCCAAATAATCTAAAAGGAATGGGTGCACTGATGCCAATTGCCCATCCGGCCCCATAATCTGCACAATTTTCTTACTTTGTTTAGCCAGTTGGACACCCCCTACACCTTGGATGTGTCTGGCTATGTTTTGCAGTTCCCACTGTGACGGCCATTCCCGAGAGGGAATGATCGTCACGTCTGCCCTTGTGTCTAACAAACCYTTAATTGTGGTATGTTCCCCCCCTCTTGACAACCGGCAGGTAACTCGTGGCTTGTGCATTCCTAGGGTTTGGGCCCAGGCCACCGTGGGCGTGCTGTCTCATGAAGARGCTGGTGTGGAACGCCAGCACGGAGAATCGGGGTCCCACGCTCCAGACTTTGCCCAACTGATTGCTGGGACACTGATGGCCTGGGCGATAATYTGACCTTTAGGAAGAAAGAGTGGAGGGTGGACACAATACAAGCCCAAAAGAAAATGATCTGGTTCTGATGACACCAAACAYGGAACAATGCTCAGCTCTAATGGTGTAAGTTTTGTGTCCCCAACAACGATGTACCTACATTTGAATTTGTCCCAGTTACCTGGACACTCTGGGCACACAGAAACCAGGTGGAAATTGGTGTCGCGTAGATGGAGTTCACGCGTGAGCTGCAGCCTGAAAGGTTCAACATGGGAAAAGGTGGTTAGATTAGGTTGTGGCTCAATAAAATCTAAACAAGACACRTCTGGTGAAAATCTGTCAAAATCAGTGGCAATAGGAAACAATTCGGCTGGCGACAGGTTTCCCCCTTTTTCCCCTTCCCTGCCTGATGGTTTTGACCCCGTCTTATTTCTGTCAGTGCGCAGGGAGGGACTGCGCTTGCTGACTATTTTTTTGTTGGTTGTTGCTCCCCTCCCTGTTTCCTCCCCCTTTTAAATTCGGGAAATTCCTGTCACAACAGACAGTCAGGCATCAAATGCCCAATCTGCCCGCAAAGATGACAGCGTGCTGGTGCTCTTCTTGTCGGTCCTGGTGTGTTGGATTGAGGAGCTGATGCAGCTGCAGCATTGAAAGCATCATCAGGGGCCTCCAGGACGGCAACCTGGTGGGGCGGTGGTTTGGCCCTTGGGTTGGGTTCCTCTGCAGCCAGAGGGACCTTAAGATCACATGCCTCCAGCATGTCCTGGAGCGTCGGTRGAGGATTAACAGGCAGGCTGAGGATTACTGCCTGCAAGCTGTATTCACGTTGGTGGTCACTATTTCCTTTAGGAGCTCTGCTCGAACTCCTTCGCCCAACACTTGTTGTTCARTGGCCTTACTCAGCCTTTCTACAAAGACGACAAAAGGCTCATCGATGCCCTGTAAAATTCTAGAGTATTTAATTGAGGGTGCGGCCGTCCGCAGCCCCAAAAACGCAGCTTCTGAGCCCTGGCGGATGCCTCAGGACTCTGTAGGAATCTTTCCTAGCCTGAATGTGCCCATATACCCAATTGCCCTGCCCCAACATGTGATGTTTAGAGATGGTCTATGGAATTTTTGGCTCAGCATAGAGAGGGAAAGGGAAGATGTTCAGTGATGGTGTTTGTCACTGCGTGGTGGAGCCCAGGCTTTCCTGGSATGCCTGAACACCTGCCTGCCCAGAATTAATTCCTTCCTTTTCTCAGCTTTGCTTGTGTGCACAGATTTTGATTACTCATTAAACTGTCTTTATCTCAACCCCCGTGTTTTTCTTTCTTTTTTGTTTCTTTCCCCCTTTGACCAGGAGCAAGTAAATRAGTGACTGTAGGGGGCTTAGTTTCCTGCTGGGGTAAATAAACCATGACAGTGCTACAATACATTGTATATTTGGGAGGTATGTCTTGTATTCTGCACCCAATAGATGCCAGAGAGATCCAGCTGAAAGATGCTATGCTTCATGCAGAAAACATTGCTGAAAACAYTCTGCCTTTTTCAAGCTAGGTATCTGCCAGACCTGAGCTTGCTTGGTAGCACAGAGCCTTGTCAGAGTGTGTTTAGAAGATTGTATACAAAAGATATGCAAAGCCTAACATGAGAAAATTGAGCCTAAATACAGGCTCTACTCAAGTKTCAGGTCTCTCTGGGATTAGTGCAGTAGTTGCCATCAGCATCAGTACAGCATGACCAAGAAAACAAGAAGATAAGAATAGTAAAATAAAGGTTTTTCTGAAGATGTTAAATCAGAAGGAAAAATTTTTGCCCTGTTTTCACAGTCTGTAGCACTGTCTTCTTTAGTGAACCTGCCATCTGTATCCTGGTAGACTTCAACAAATTTAAATTGCTGTGTTTTCTCCATGTATCTGAACCCAATAACAATGAAAACCCATTAAAATATGTATTTGACTCACAATACATCACAAATTTTATGAAGTCACTTCTCCTACTTTACTACATCAGATATTTTGTTTGTTTGCATAACTACTCCTGTCATGTATTTATAAATTACTTGTTCCTGTTGGGCATACCTTTTCTCCTTTAATCTTTCAGGAAATTCAGAMAGGGAAAGAACCAACAACATAAAAACTAACCCATTTAATTCTATCCAAAGAAAAGGGCTAGCAAGAGATTCTGAGACATTAAAGGCATACAAAGAGAGAACCAGAAAAAGTTTTTTATTAATAGATGGGAATCGTCCTTAAAGCTAGGTAGTCTCAATACAGTTTTCTTTTCATGCCTAAGCAACTACAGAAYTTTTCTCAACTTAAGGGCCAGGAAATTAATGAATAAGTATGTTTTCCAGGCTTTTATAAAAACCTTCAAACTTCACAACAACAAATAAATTTAATTGAAGAAAGCACAATAAATTAGTATAAGGAAAAGAGAATGACTGTAGGGATTTTCTGACCTTTAATCAAGGCCTGTAAGAAATCCCTTCTTCTTGAGACACGTTCTCAGATATGCTAAAAATAGCAAAAAATCCTACCTAAGGGATTTTCTGGATACTCACCTCCCACTGAAATCTTTGCATGGTTAAGCATCTCTTCTCAGGTATTAATCTCATATTCTGTCCCATCCATGCATATGTTGTATGGATTTACAATGAAGTCATGAGGGACTTCTGAAAACTCTGCAATAATCTGGTGTCAAATCCTTAAAGAAATTGTATCCAGGTTTTTTTCTCAATCTCCAGGTAGAAATAAACTGTAGAAAAAATCCCCAGTAGCACTTTTATCTTGTCTTAGAAAAATAAAATTTGCTGTTACTACTTTACTTAATTGCTTTGGAAAAGTGTATGAAACAATATGTGACTGAAGSAAAGAGCATTGCAAAAAAATATCCATCTACAAAACAAAAGCAAAGCTATATCCACTGAAAAAAACCCAGTACATTCTAAAACCAAATGCCTTTGGCTGCCTCATGTTTGTTGGGAAAATCTAATAGTTAATTTGTTGGAGAGGTTGAAGCTGCAAACTTTAGGCAACGTTTGAAAGGAATGATGAGAGGAGGTATATGAATTTGGACATCTTCTTCWTAAACAAGCTGCTTACCCACAGGCTACAGTCATTTTTCCTTTGGACTACTGGATATTTAATTACTGTAGATGAAGTAGAATGGCTTCAATGGAAGGAATCTACCCAGTCTCAAATATCCTTACCTGATAATGCTTAAATCAGTCCCATTGCCCTTGGCAGGAACAGAGGAGGAAAAAGCAAAGCCCTCACAACCCTTGCACCAGTCTGAGTTTGAGAAGGAGTTTTCATAGACACTGAACTCAGGGGCTGAATTTCTGCTGGGGACAGACAATCTATATTGACCTGAGGGAAGTGTCTAACTCCGAGAGAAAGGCACACTTTATTATATATGTTTGTTCTCACGGTTTTGTATCCTCTGGCATAAATGCTCATTACTCTGTGTGCTATTTTCTGTGATTTGCCTTCTTAAACACGAGGTTTTATTCCTGTACAGCGCAAAGAACATAAACCCTTAGGAAGGTCTGTGGATGTTGCCAGGTAACTGTGCACTGTAAACCATTGGACTGTCAGTCTGCATTTTGAGATTAACTTCTCCTGAGCTGTGCCAAATTCCTCCATAAGGACTCAGCATACACCTGTCTTTTGACAGGTGCCAGTGACGCTGACATCGAAACACCCAGCGATGGGCAGAGCATGCTRACAAAATGATACTTTTGTTTTTCCTTCTCCATCCAGCTTGAGGTACCAAAATCAGTCCTTTCCAACCTCCTTCTTCATTCTTTGTTCTCCAGGTCAAATCCTACCCCTGTGTATATTTTTGGAACCCCACTTATTTCCCCATTCCCTTGGTGACAGCTGTGTAGTCACATTACCTTCATTTGGAGTCAGTTGTGGCACCTAGGCAACCCGAGGGCATCAGTAAATTGGATCATTGCCTCAGATTGCACTCGGTGTTATTTTGTTTATTTCTRGGGAGAAACCTTCATTTGAACACAGCTGTAGATGCCTATAACAGCAGGAGAAATAAAATCTTACATTTTTAACCACATTTAACAGATAATWCTCTGAATAAGTAACAGAAATTATCCTGTTTCATAGGTAAAAATGAAAAATTTTTAATTTAGGTACTACTGCAGTCCTGTTCTCTGCCCCAGCACCTTCTCAAGAATGTGATTTAAGCTGACAGAAGATAAAAAGATTTAAAATAATGCCTGACACATCATCCATAATCCTTACTGTGGTGCCATCTTCTTGCCCTCTTTTTATTTAGTTCAATACAGTGGCAGGTGGCAAGGACATGTCAGGTGTCTTTACCTCAGATTTCTGGATTCTCTTAGACCACTGGGGTAATTTGCATTTCATTGGTACATTCCATAACTAGAAAGGTACTTCTGTGTGGAAAGACAGTACAAACAGGCACAAAGAACCAAGAAAGGAATTCCTAACAGTGRGATGGGGTTAAACTATGTAGGAACTGAGATAAATAAGAGACACTTGCCCTGGGTGAAGCAAACCAAAATAATATTGAATTATCTGTGCACAGACTTTACAAGGGAAATATTGAAGGCTYGAAATTCAGTTAAAAGTACCTGAATTGGTATTTCTTTGGCTGTGATTATTTGGTTGATATTAAACCTAGATAACCAGTGCTTTCTAGAGAACAGCAATCATCTTTCAACATAATGCTGACTTATTTAAGCACTGGACCTCTGTAAACTGGCATTATTTTCTTGGCAAATACAGGCAATGACAACTTAGAAGAGAAGCAGGAAAGCTTTCCAGAGAATGATGAGATGATCTCCTTGCAGATCACAGTAGTTCAAGGCCGAGGGTGTACCTGGCCAGGCTCTGGTGGCAGGGAAGCTGTGACCCCAGAGAGCCCACGCTGCCCAGGGCTGCTGGCAGAGCTGTGGCCCCACAGGAAATCCACACTGGAGCAATTCATGAGAAACTGCAGCCTGTGGGAAGGGCTCACASTGGAGAGGCTCTGGGAGAACTGTCTYCCATGGGAGGGACTCCATCCTGGWGCAGAGGAAGAGTATGTGGAGAAAGAAATGGCCCCTGGCCTACTCAGGGAGAGGAGGTACAGAGGCTGGGAGTGAAGCTGAGCCAAGATGTGTTTATAGATTTGTTTGTATTTCTCATTATTCTACTCTGATTTGATAATTAATAAAATAAACTGATTTCCCCAAATTAAATCTCTTTTGTTCATGACAGTAACTGGGGAGTGATCTGTCCCTATCCTTATCTCAACAAAGAAGCCTTTCATTAAATTTTCTCTCCTTCTTGTGTTCAGGAGGGGGAGAGAAAGTTCAGCTTGGGGGTACCCAGCAGTCAGCCAAGGTCAGTTCACCAAATGAGAATAGAGAGAAAATCCTGTAGAGATTCTGCAGGAATAGTTTCACAATAAACAAAAAACCAAACAAACAAGCAAATGAACAAAATAAAATCACCATAGCAGTATGGATTGAGATATGTGAAATAAGAGAATCATTCAGCAATCCAGAAAATTCAGTTAAAATCAAAACAGAATATCTTTRGTGGTCTGTCTTTAAATCTTATCTTGAAAGCTGCTAGTATTAGGAATAGCTGCACAAGATAGCACCTCAATAGTTCCACTACAGAGAAATRCCTCATGGGAAAAGAAAACAAAATGATATCTTCACTTTTTGTTTTTTAACTTAATTTTTAATATGTTGATCTCGATCAGGAACCTAGGATATTCAAACTTCTTTTCAACAGATTCAAGAGAGTTACCGTAAAAACATGGTATTTTTGAGGCCTAAATCATGTCTTGGAAAAGCTTGTTCAATAGAATAAAAACCCCYAACAAAACAACAAAACCCCCCAAAAAGCTAAAGACTGGCATTTCAAATGCAAAGTGAAAGATTTACTGACATGTATCAGCTTTTTCCCTCTCATTTTTTTCCCCATATTGCTCCACTAAAAAATAATGTATTTTTCTTCCAACTTGTGAATTAGCTGAGTCTCATTTTCAGATGGCACACAATAAATCTCATGCTTTGCTTTCTAATAGTTTTGTTTGCTTGTTTGGGTTTTTTGTTATTATTGTTATTTGGTTTGGGTTTTTTTTCTTTTTTTTCTTTTAGTTGGCTGTTCTCTCAAACCCATGAAAGGCATGTTTCAGGCATTACTTGTGTTGTTATTCTGTACTTTCAGTTGATCCATAACCTGTCATGGTTTGATACTTAACATCAGAAGTTGCTGCAGCCTTTGAGAAGCATATGTGCTGATTCATGTTCCAGCTCTGTTTTCTCCAGAAAAACAYTCAAGATTACAGTTAAATTAGGTCAGCAGTTTGATTGAAAATGCAGAARAAATTACTCAAAACACCTTTCTTATTTCTGGTATAGAAATGAGGAGAAAATAAAAATCAGGGTTCAGAATACCTTTTATTGAAAGTCTTGTGTTCAAGTAGTAAGTGATATTTTATTGAAAGTTGTGTTCAAGTAGTAAGTGATATTTTTTCTTTCTCCACTGATGAATTAAAGCAAACAAATGAACAAACAAACAAACTGAACGAACAAAACAAAACCACCAAAAAACCAAGCAAAAACCCAACCCAACCAACCAACCATCCAAAAAAAAAAAGAAAGAAAACTGGATTTTTTTTCTAGAGTGCATAGTAAAACTATCCCAAAATACTTTTTTTAGAATATTTATGCTTTAAGGTATACTCCAAAATATGTGAAACTCATGATAAGATCATGAGAATTAACAACTTTCTGTCCTGGTTTGCAGGAAATGTGCAGGAAGAGCTGGGGCACACAGTGACTCATCTACATGAGTTAATTAAACATTGCCTGTGGTGCTCTATTATCTCACTCCCATGCTGTTAAAAGGGTCTCTGGCACGATTTTACTCTGGGCCACCAAGGGCTCTCCTAGTCAGTGCCTAAGCAAGTCTGCATGATTGCTCCTAATAGACAATTTGGATAAGACACCTCCTTTGGATGCCAGAAGAGTTTTAATTGTATTGATGCACAAGCTGGCCCCAGGGCCAAAGAATGGGGCAGTCACTGTTTCCTTTGCTACTTTCAAGGTGACCAAAGTGAGGGACCCTTGTGAAAAGACATTTGGAAAATCTGTAGGGAAAAGGAGTAGGGTCACTGGGAGAATCCGCTCCACATAAAGAATAAACAAAAAACTAACTAAGAAATATAATAAATGAGATACATATTTTTAAAGTGAACTTAGATGTCTATGGTCAGATAATACCAACAACACCAAAAGTCAAGCTGATTTACAACTTGCAAATTAACTTATACCATAAAAATTGACATATAAGTAATCAATACCAATAAAGGTGTCCCATCTCTACCCTGACTCCTGCTATATGGCGAGGATAGAGCACAAATTAAAGGCAGTGTTGGCATGCACCCAAATGTAAATTAAAACTTTGTCTTTTTTCCAGTATGATTGATGAAAAAGGTTAGTCAACTATGCCCCAAAATAATGGGAGACACAGTAGGCAAGAAGAATTACYAAATCTAAGACTAAAGTAAAACTCAATTTGGAGATATTTCAATTTGGAGATATCCATTCCAGAAGTCTAAAAAATTTGCACATTTTATCTAAGTCAAATACCAAGACCTGTTAATACATTTATAAGGCTGATAACTGTACCTCTTGGCAACAATTGGAATAGTAGAATATACATTTAATAAATGGAAAAAGAGCAACATCTGAATTCAGTCCCTTATCTGACTTAAACAGTAGGCAGGGCTTTGGATTATTTAAAGAAACTTCTGAAAGGCATGGAAGCAAATAAAAATGATGGTGAGTAGTGTGTGTCTATCATCTGTGCACTGTGCAATACCATCCAGGTAAGGTCTCTTAGAAAATAAAAATAAAATATAACCAATTGTAGAGAACTTAGAAAATAAAATATGAAAATAAAATATATAGAAATGAAAATGAAAATACATGAAAATGAAAATAAAATATAACTAATTGTAGAGAACCAGACCTAGGCATATTTTTTCTCCAATTTTAACTGTTATGACAGGAAAAACACAATTGGAGCAGAGGGTCCTGTGGAGGTGAGGCAGTGYTGGTCTCAGCTGACTTCCTGCTTCKCCTTGAGTCTCATGCTCAGCTCCTGCCACCYCCAAATCACCTCCTGCAAAAGGGCTGGCTGGGCACACATGAGCCAAATGCATGAAAAGGCTAATTCTCATGAGAGGTGTGCACCTGGTGAACTAAATAAGGGAGTGGATTGGGCCCTCTCCTCTTTCTCTTTCTCGCAACTCCAGCTCTGGACCATCCACATGGCAGAACCAACATGGGATATAAAGGCTGCTGACACTCTTCGTCTTCTGAGGAAAACATGTCTATCTTATTTAYCCCTTGCTCCATACTGAACACTGTTGTGGGAGCTGTGGGATTATGGAGGTGTKKTGTRACTTGTGAGCCAGAACAGGTGAATWCTGAAGTGTACTGTAYAAAATTAAGGGCTTGTTTGCCTCCTCTCTTGGGGAAATCTGTTGTACAAATTTAAGGGCTTGTTAACCARTGTYCTTCMAGTCTAAACAGTGGRCTGGTTGCCAAAGTTATGGTGGCTGTACAATAAAGYCTAAGAGTTCCCTGACAATGAGGTCTGGTGTCTTTCTTCAGCYTAATGAGAATTTACCAAACACCACCACTGGGCCATGACACTTATCAATCCAGATTTCAGTAAAACACCCATGAGACATTATTAGACAATACAGAAAAACTGATAAGATAATAGAAAAAGAGGATGATGTTGGGCTATACTGAAAGCAAAACTTTTAGTCAGGAGAGGCTGGTAATGAAGCTCTTAAGTGAGTATTGAGGACAGTCTTTGCATCCTGACCTTGCTTAAATTTGGAAAAGTTCTGATTCACAGCTTTGGGATGCACTGTCAATGAGTGCATTGGGTAAGAATACCACACACAAGCAACAGAGGGCTTAAAGAATTAGCTAAAGCCTGGAAGCTGATGAGGGATTGTAACAATTGCATCCAAAAAAAAAAAACAACCACTAAAAAAAAATGACCAAGCCCAAAACCTTATATATATAGAACATTATGTATGGAGCAAGTACTTCACCATTAGGCAATTCTGAGTCATTGTTCAAAACATTCATAAGAAAAAAAAATCAGGAAAACTACATGTGAAATAGAGATAGAAATATCAGTGACATTTTACWAAGCCTTGGTGGAAGATTTCTTGTAGATTCTCAACAGCATTCCACACCAGAACCATTACAGAGGAACCTTTTAGATGCTGAGGGGGAAGAGAATTATGGGAAGATCAGACTTTCTTGTCTTGTTTATCATAATTTTAAAAAGGCCAAGATGAATGAATGATACATAATACCTAGTATATTCTGAGTAAATGCAAAGAATGAGMGAATTAATTAATTGTGCATAGAAACAAAATTGACACAGAAAAAAAAATTCAGGGTAAATATAGAGTGACTTGAGAATGGTAGAAATTGATGACCTGGAACAATAAATATAAGAGAGTAATAATAAAAAATTACTTGGATTTAAGTTCAAGAAATGTACCACATTGGGTGCTTAGGGCACTTATAGTAAGCTCTGGACTTGACAGCCAGTAGCATTTCTCCTAACACAATATTTGTAGGACTGTCCTTTATTTCTCCTCTMTGGCACCTTCAAGAACTATCTGAGTAGATACCAAGACTTTTTTTGGACTTCTTTTGTGTCATGTTTTTTTTATAACTTTTTATAACTTTTTTGGAGGAGATTTACATTTCTACTTCACACCTTCACAATTTATTTTCCAAAGTGGCTGCATCCTAGAAATTATTTTAAGACAACAAAATTTTCAAGGGAGAAAAGTTTTCCCAGAAATAATTTCCCAATTGAGTAATGGGTGGGGAAATTAATTCACCATAACCACTTATTCACAACCACCAATTATTCATTCATAGCTCTGGAAAGAGGGAGAAGGTCTCTCCCTCATATGACTGAGTGACCTACAAGTAGCAGTTAGAAGGAAAATCAACTTGCTTCCTGTTGCTTCTGAGTGGGTTTGCTTTGATCGAGACTAATATAGGGATGAACAGTAACAAAAATTCCTGACCTGTGAGAGTAATCTCTTCAGGAACAAAGCTGTCTCTTTCCACACTGAAATAAAAATCTCTGTCCCTTGTTCTCCAGATTCTGCTGATGTACAAAACATATTGGATATCAAATCTTAAAAATTGTCCACATAAAGTTAAGCTGGCTTCAATCCACAATAGTTTCTGTAAAATGGTCCATACAGGTTTGAAGACCAGACCTCGTTTTTCAGTTCYACATTACAAGCTCTGAAGGGAACTRTCAGCAGCTGGCATTTTATTTTATTGAGAAAACAAAAATCTAGGATAGAATATTCTTTTGTTTTTTTTATATCTGATGTCTTTTGTCACTTTTGAATCAAATCCTTGATGGTATTTATTATTTGTTTAAAATGATCTCACTTCTCCCATTTTAATTAAAAGTTATAAAATCTGTTATTTACCCAGGAGATTAGATCAGAGCCATTTCATCCTATTTACAACAAAGAGAGTCTGTAATAAGTCCTTGAAACCCCTTCTAATCTCCAATATAAATATTTATTTAATCAGTTTAAAAATTATAATTATTTACCAGAGAGACTGAGGCAACTTCTACAAAGTTATTATGGATGAAAACATAGTTTTTGAGGCTTTTTAAAAAACTTAATAGCTTGAAACAGTTTCTTTAGAAGATKCTCAAATCTTTTTTGGTAAATGATTGTTTAGGTTGCTATCTTTTGTGACAGTGTTCACAGGGGTCCAAGGATGAGGAAAGAAACAAGGATCTGACTCCATGTTTCAGAAGGCTTGATTTATTATTTTATGATATATATTATACTAAAACTATACTAAAAGAATAGAAGAAAGGATTTCATCAGAAGGTTAGCTAAGAATAGCAAAAGAAAGAATCAATAACAAAGGCTTGTGTCTCAGACCTGTCTCTTATACACATCTAGATGTGTATAAGAGACAGGGCCTCTCAGCTTCTCAGGAGAAAAATCCTAGCAAAGGGATTTTTCAGAAAATATCATGGCTACAACCTTTTGTATTTCACTTACACATAACATAAGGAGATTTTTTTTCCCCAGGCATCTATTGATTACATAAATTGCTAATYAACTATTTGATTGGAAGAATATTTTCTGTCATTTCAATCATTAGAATAAATGCTGCACTAATAWCCTACTTTCAGCCTTAAAATCATTWSATCTTACGTTACTACAATTGCAAACTCCTACCACTTGTRCTGGGTTTGCATAACAAGGTTTTGGTAGCAGGGGAGCCACAGGGRTAACTTTTGGTAGCCACAGGRGTAACTTCTCTGAGAAGCTGCCAGAAGCTTCTCCCATGTCTGACAGGGCCAAAGGCAGCTGCCTACAAGAAAGACCTGCCACTGTCCAAGGCTGAGCCCACCAGTGGTGGTGGCAGTGCCACGGGGATAGCAAAGCAGGAAAAAATCCAAAATGTGCAACAAGCAACARCAGCCAGAGAAGAGAGGAGTGAGAATACTTGAGCAACAGACCTGCAGGCACCCAGGGCCAATGAAGCAGAAATGGGAAGAGGTGCTCCAGGTGTCAGAGCAGAGATGAAGACCATGGTGTGGCAGATGTGCCCCTGCTGCCCATGGAGCTCCACGATGGAGCAGGTATCCGCCTGAAGCCCATGGAGGAGCCTGTTCCAGAGCAGGTGGATGTTCAAAGGAGGCTGTAACACCACAGGAAGCCTGTGCTAGAGCAAGTTCCTGGCAGGATCTGTGGATCCATGGAGGACCCATGCTGGAGCAGTCTGTTCCTGAAGGGCTGCCCCCCACAGAAGGGTGACCCATGCTGAAGTTTGTGAAGGGCTGTAGCCTAAGGGAGGGATTCATGTTGAAGAAGTTCATTGAGGACTRTATCCTCTAGAAGGCAACCCACGCTGGAACACGATGAGTGTGAAGAGTCCTCCCCTTGAGRAAAAAGGAGCAGCAGAGACAATGTGTGACAAAATGACTACAGCCCCCATTCCCTCTGCTCCTGGATGGGAGGAGGAGGAATGATGAGTGATCTCTCCTTGTCCTTGTCCCAACACATGAGCCTTTTGTTATATTTTCCCTCCCTATCCAGATGAGGAGGGCAGTGACAGTGGCTGGGGTGTTCATCTGTTGTCCAGTCAAGGTCAGACCACCACATAATGAGATCCCCTTTTTTGTACATTCAAACAAATTTATACTCTTTAGCTTTACAACCAATTCYTCATAAMAGAAATGTTCTCTTAGACATATTAAAAAAGCAGGATATCAAAATTAAAAACTAAAGATACAAATGTAGTGTGTTAGCACACAAAATTCTGTGGCCAAGCAGAACTTATAATAATTAGTTACAGTTAGGGCAGTTTTGGAAGTTAACTTGGAGGAAGTCACCCCTTGCAGTGGGGAGTGTAAAGATGGCTGAGCTGGAACTGCCTGGAGGTGTTCAAATGTTGTGGCTCAGCATTGCCTGTGGATCTCATTCATTCAGGGCCAGAAACCAGGACTGAGAAAGGCCTGGTGGAGGCAACAAGGAATTTATCTATCATGTGGGATGAGAAGTCAACCAGCATAGGAACAATGGTCCTTTTTCTTGCATCTTCTTTCATAGTATGTTCTTCCTTTAATGMTTTTTTGTATTCTTTCCATTCTCTGCAGTAGATGTGGTGCTACCATCAGGTGCAAGATGWTGCTCACTGGAGAACAAAAATCTTGTGCTTGCTGTTGGCAGTGTATCCAGTGCTGCTGACAGAAAAGCCACAGTATATTCCCACATCAAATATTTAGGCTGTGTTTCTTCTGACAGCTGTCTCCACCACGGCCGGTACTAAATCTGAAGACAGTCAATGCCTAATTTCTCAAGACAGAAATGAGAGTGCTATATGAAGTAATCATAAGGGGCCCAGGCTTTGTCCTAGCTTTACCTTGCTCAGTGYTTACTTCCCTGCAGTATAAGCAGGGAGAACATGCTGACCTGGGTAAGGTTCATCAGCATTCAGACAAGRAGAGCTATTTTATTTTGTGGTTTGCATATTGATTTAAAAGAATGAACCCATTCTGCATGCAACTGGAAAGCAAAACACTTTAAAGATCTCTGAATAATTTTCTGGAGCCTATTTTTCAATCTCTAGACAATGCATTTGGACATCACTTCTACATTACTCTTTTATCTCCTCTGTTCACATTATTCTCAATACTGCAGTTCCTGTTCTGCAGAAAAATATGTTTACTGTTCATTTTACTTTTGACATTTGTTTTCACCGAGCTTTGAAACTAACCTGTGTGCAATCTATGAGTCCCTTTGAAGTGAGGATGTATTTCCCAGACCTTTTGGAGCATTTTTCAAAACTTAAACCACAATTACAGATCTAACTTGCATCATAATGGCTCTTTTTCTCAGCATTACCTTTTATAGTATATGACTATCTTTTATGTTTCTTGTCTAACAGAAGACCTTCTTTTRAAATTCTCCAGTTGAAAGAAGATAGCTTTTTACTTGCAAACAAGAGTTTTATTTGCACTTCAGTGGATTCTGTAAATACCTGAGCATTTAATGTTCAGTTATGTATGTATTACTTCAAATGACATTCTGATCTCCCTGATCCAGTAGTTGACATGTAGGCTCCCAGCATGTGAATAGTTGCATTTCACAGGTCTGTTCACAAACCTATGTTTCAATTACAGATACAACACTAAATTCCTAACAACACAAACTTAGTACTTCAATGATATTTTTTTCCATTAAATACAAAATGCAATTATCTATGCAAAATAAAATAAATATGAAAAAAACCTGCTCACAAATAAAACAAACAAACAAACAAACAAACTGGTTTGGGACAAATTTGGAAGGGAATGATGGAGATATCAGAGTTCAACATCATAAAGTCACCCCAGAACATTGGGAAAAATAAAAGGTGGAAATAAGTACTCGTAAATGGAGGGAAAATTGAATTCAATCACTCAATGCAATTGATTGCAAGTGGTACATGTCAGGAGAATCCAAGAAAGATGTCCAGAGGTATTCTAAATGTTTTGATCAATATTAGTGCTTGTTGGTGCTTTTACTCTTTCTGTTTGTTTGTCTCTTTATTAATTTATTTTTTGTAACCAAGACTCCATCACTCTTCAAGCAACAGTCTTGTTTACTTACTTTTTKCCTGTGGTTGTCCCTCTTCAAGCATGCAGCCCTATGTGGCTTCCCAGCCTGTTCACACATACATGATTTTGGGAGAGAATACCAGCAATTAATAAAATTTTTGCTCTTGTACTTTTCTCAGTCATGTGTCTAAGAATTGCAAGGAATGCAGAGTAATGCAGTAAAGAATAGAGAATGATGTTCTTCAATTTTTTTATTAATGTCTGTTAAATAGCAATATTTAAAAAATGTAACTAAATATACATAAATATTTTTTGAATTTACAGTGGATACCATATTTCTGTGCACGTCACATGCTGGTAGTTGAGTAATCATAACTCTTATGATGTCTAATCAAATGCTAAATGCATTTCCTGCCACCATACCAGGCCAATGAATCATGTTAATACTGGTGAAACCATGATCATTTATTCAAATGATCTTACTAATATTTTGTRTAGCAAAGATAAAAATCTCATGAGAAGTAGATGAAGCAGACAAAGTTCAAAAGGGTGACTGCCTGTAAAAACAATATTTTTTAATATAGTTCACCTTGACTTCAGAYTGCAGGTGCAAAATACAGTAATATTAAAAATGTATTTAAATATGAATTGCTGCAGGTGAACCATTTCAGTTTCACATCTTAAAAGTCTTGTGATACTCATGAGCTACAGAGACACAGGCCTGCCACAGGTCTTAGGCCTGGGCTTCTGGAGCTAGGAGACCATCAGCCCTTTTGACAATTTAAGCTCTAGCTATGACATAAAATAGACCTTTGTAAGAGCTGCTGTGCACTGGTGCCTGTCTCTTATTGCAAGGCCCCAAATTCTTGTGTTACAGAGGTTCAAATTTGGAGCAATCCCCCGGCATCTGAGGAGCATCACGGCCTTAAAAAATAATAAAAGAGTGGAAAGAAGTTCAGTGCTTCTTGCATCTTTCAGGACTTCTGAAGGTGAGGGTCTTGATAGGAATGCAAAAAAGAAGCTGATTGCAATTCATTTGTGTGGTGTAACATGGGTATAAATCCATTGTCTTGGATAATGATTTATGCCACTGCACTTTAGAAGAGAGCCACAAAGCTTACAGTCCGTTCAGAAACTCAAGGATGGATTTGTCCTGACCCAGGCATGATGTCATATTCAACAAACTTCAAAAAAGAAGTGCATTCATCCAGGTTTTCAGTACTGACCTTTTTGACATTTTCTTGTTAGGTTTCATTGCTACAATGACAACATTGCTGTGATTTGACCTCCTTCTGCTCCACTACAGTTTCTGTATCAGTCAGGGTCTTCCATGATGCTCACACAAACACACCACACACACACACATGGAGTGCTAAAAATTATTCCCTACCATGTTACTCTGTTCCCCACCATGTTGTTCTATTCCCCTGTCACCCTGTGGTTCCAGTGGAGCTAAACTGTCACAAAACTTGAGCAGTGCTGTAACAAATCAAACAAGTTTGCGCCACCCACACACAAAGTCTCTGCCCCAGAGAGYTGTGAGACTGCATTTCTTGCTTTACAATGATTTGAACCATAACCCTTAGAGTTTTTAAGAAAAAAGAGTACGCAGGAAAAAAAMCCCAAAACATATCCTAAACAAAATATCGTTAAGAAATAAAACAGCAGAACAAGAGGAAACAACAAGAAAGGAAATATTAGAGGTCAGATTTTGAGCTGGTGTAAGCTGGAGCAGCTGCGTTGCCTCCAGGGGAGCTGTGCCACCTTATCCAATACATATACTCTGGCCCAGTATGACCTAGTCAAATCACTGAACTGGTACCTTCAAAGCTTTCCCTATGATGCTGTTAAATTTGTATTTCTACCAGCAAAAATTTCTTTAAAAAAAAATTTTGCATACGCAAATTATTCACATTGCTTTATTTTTTCTTTGTCAGTTCACAAAAAAAAGTATTTCAAGTTGTCATAACCTTGCATTTAGCCAGTGAAAGARTAATCTTGAAAGGAGAACATTGTTTTACAAATTGGACACATACCCTGTTTAMTTTCCTCTAAAATTTGCACACTATAAAGCAAGTGGGTTTTTTTGTTTTGTTTTAAAACCTTCTTCGTATATTATAATACAAAAATATTCATATGCAAGTAATAAAGATTTTTTTAAACATCCAACTTTTTTAAACCTAAATCAAAGTCACATCAAAAGGGGTTTTTTTGTTTGGTTTTGTGTTGTTTTGTTCTTTTCTTTTTCATCTAGACAAAGTACACCTTGTGCTTTAACAAACTTAGGGCATCATGTGCTCTTTACAAGGATTCTATTGAAAAAGCTCATGTGTTGTTATTCATTAAATAATGTAAAACTTGCCTACTTTTGTGGGTTTTATTTCTCTTAATCCTCTTTTTCCCCCCTCTATGTGTTATTTGTGTTTGTATATATGTGTGGAAAAGTTAAGGCAAGTGCAATCAAAGTTACAAAAATCAATGTTTCTATTGCTAACATGTGCAGCATTCATATTTAGTGAGTGATGTCTTTTCTCCTGTAAGAATAAAATTGATGAAAATACAAAATGTTTAATATGTTATAGCTATTACAATAAGGTCTTCATTTTTTTTATACCAGGCTTGGTGAATTTTCCAAAAGTTAGGATAACATAAACCATGTTCTTTTTAAAGTAACATACACTGAAACTAGGCAACATTTTGATCATGACTCTTTTGCTTCTCAGCAATAAGTATAGTATTACTACAAAAATGCAGTTCCTTTTAGCTATGACCCATGTAATTTTTTTAAAAAATAAATATAAGTAAATCTCTTTAGGTAAAATCTTTAATATACAGTAGGCATAAATATAGGTCGACGTACTTCTACTTAACTTTAGTGCTTATATTTTAACATTAATGATTTTGAACAAAGTGTATAAAGAAAGAGGCATATTTTCCAATTTATAGTCATACCTATAGCCTTAAAAAAACCCTTGAAAATAATGCATATGTTAATTTATGGTTTGTATGGCAATAGTTATGGACATTTAGAAAAGGCAATGATGCTAAAACTTCAATTAAATGGTAAAATAGACAGAAATTCATGTTCACAAATACTGGGCCTGATTCTGCTCTTTATTTTTGCACCATTTATACAGACCTACAGTTAATTCTGCTGACTCCAGTAAAAGTATTTTTTTTTACTTTAATCAACTATAAAGAGAATTAAGATAAAAGGTGCCAAAGCCTAGCATGGCACTTCCTTGCTCCATTCCATCAATGCAAAATTAAAGATGGTACGTAGACATTTATCTCTTCAATGTATGTGCATATATTCAACAGGACCTACAAAGCAATTCCACTCTGCTGGTTCCTCAGATTATGGAAGTCCAGCTGAGAGCTTTATTAACAAAGTGCTTTATCAAGATGCTTWTCCAGGTGATAACTTTGAACAGTGGGCTCCCAAGAAGGGAATATCACTGCTTGAGTTGTGTTGTGCATTCTGCTTGTGGACAGTCAGCTCCTTCTGAGATGAGTAAAGGAACTAAATAAAATTAAAGAAACTAAATCCCCYAGACAAATTGCTTCATTTATATTCCTTTTGCAGCTTTTTTTATAAAAGAGTAGGTGATGAAATTTTTCTTCTAGTATTTGAAATAGACATGCGTTCTTTCTGTTAAAGATCTTTTTGGTCATTTTGTTTACTTGTCATCTGAAGAAGGTGCAGAACACACAATAYGCCAATAAAAAGATTTACCTATGAAATGGTGCATATGCTTAATTTTATATATTATCAAAGGTTTCATGGCACTAGTAACTGCACAGAATTTAAAAACGTGCTTTTCTTGTAAAATTCAGAGGTGGCTCAAAACTGCCATGAGTGACAGCAGGGGATATTTAGATGCATTGTTGGGAGATAATCCCTTTTACTCTAAAAGCTAAGATAAGTATTCTGTCTTTTAGCATACTCCACTCACTACTTGTTGCTGCTTCACCACTGCCCAGCACTGGGCAGCTGCTTTCTTTAACTTTATTAGCATGCTGAACAAGTATTAACAAATCTTCAAACCTTTTGAATGAAGCTGTCACAAATTATTTATGAGTTTTCTGAATCATATAAAAATATCTTAGGTCATATTTTTACAGGACATGTAAAATAAATTATAGCAAATTACCTAGAGCAGAAGAACCATAAGAGTTACAGGAAGAAGGGGCAGATAGCTGTGTTCTAATAAAGTATTTGAAGTAACCAATGATAATTTTGTATGTTCTTATTGATTCACCTTGACTTTGAAATATTTTATTTTATTTTATTTTATTTTTCAAGACTTTGGAGAGCCTTAGAAAGCCAACAGGTAGCAATCAGAAGGCTGGAAAAACCTCAGCTTTTCAAAGGAAGCTCCAGGTATAATAGCACCTGAAAGTACAAAGGAAGCTCCAGGTATAATAGCACCTGAAAGTACARTTTTCCCTTAAAATACCTATTTTTTGGATTGACTATGAAGTGGAGAACTAACTGAAGTGGGAGCTAAGGAAATCCAGYAGCTCTTTGAGCAGTTGCCATGTGCACATTTGTGCTGAAAGTCTTCTGACTTATGACTATTTTACTCCAGGTCTCTGGACTTCCACTCCATTCTTTCTAATAAACTCATGTAGTGCAATGGTATCTCAGTCCTGATGYCTCCTTATGAAAACAAATCAGAACAAAGCAAAGCAAGTCCAAGCAAACAAAAACACAATTCAAGGAGCTACAAGGAATAAAAACATTCTTGAAAATTATATGCATGTGCATCTCAGTCTCTGTCCAACTTCTCATGCTCCAGATTGCTGTCTGAGGGGATCTTAAAAGTTGTATATCTGGTAAGGTGCCCAGGATGACTAAAAGGGAATTTTTGTTCAACATTCCCTAAAGAACATCTTGGCAAGTGTCATTTCAAGCAGRTAGCATCTCTGCTGCTGCTTCTCACCCTTCAAACAACTAAAAACCTTTTAAAAAATGTAGGAATAGTATTTGCTATGTGGTACTGAAAGCTATTCACAAGCTCTTTTGTTTCGAAGAGTGAAAAGGTAATTGGAGAAAATAAGAGATGAACTGTACTGACGGCATTATTTACAATAGGAAATTTGGCAGATATTCAGGTAGGTCCTATTAACTAGAAAACAAAAATCCTACATCTAACAAGGTTATATAAATGGCTTCAGATAGCAAACAGTTGGTGAAGGAAGTATCCTCTAAATTTGGGGTTCCAGGCAAGAGATATCTGTAATTTCCTGTGGCAGCAGGACTAGATGAATGCTAGTTGTGTTAACCTACCTGGTCATGACATGACCAATAAAAATCTTCCCTGTACCTCTCCCACCCTGTGTCACCCCAGCAATGTATCTGTCTCGCAGTATCCCTAGCAATGCCTTGGTTACAAGTTTGTCATCTCCTTGCACCACATGGGAAATGCCTTCCTATGAAAAAAACCAGATTTTTGGGACTTCCTTGCCTTTTTTTGAGTGCTACTTATTTCRTTGTACAGTTCTATGATTAAATGGTTACATGTTAAAACACCTATGTACAGGAATAAAATTGCATAAAGTGCTTTCTGTGATGTAAGTAAGATTTGAGAGWGATTATTGCAACAATTTTGTCCCAGATATCTGCACAGTTTGCAGATTTATGTGTTTTGCTGAGGTAGGCATAGGTTAGTGGTGTCAGAGAAGGAGTCTGGTGTCACTGAACTATTTTGCTAAGATAGATGGAGAGACAGTTGTGTCACTGTTCTCCTCACTGCTTTGTACTTACATAATTGTTCCATATGAAGTGGCCTGGGTGTTAGGATGACAAATGTACAGTGCTCTAATGTGATGCTGAAGGTAAACATTTAATATTAATTGTTTAAGTTTTCTGCTGAAACATTCCTAAGAGCTCAATTAGGGCTGCAGTGAGCTGTTCACCACAGAATATTAACTCTGGCAAAYAACCTCTTGTATGTCTGTAAATTCATTGCCACTTGGGTTTTAAATTTACAATGAATAATGGGATTTCCTAAACAAATCTCTCCATGATTTATGTGTCATGCAAAGAATGGAGGGAAAATTTGGAAAAGACTCTTACTTAACTTCTTACAAAACATCAGGAGAAAACCTTGAAAAAGAATCCTATAAACCCAGGTTAAAAAAGATTAAGTAATTGCATTGCTAATTTGCTATTCTTTCTTTATGTTTGTTTTTCAAGTGTGTGTGTGCAGACTGCGGCTTAATGGGATATCTTGAGCCCATAACTGACATTTTAAAGATTTTTTATCTCAGAGAAGATCAGAATTGTATCAGGATGTTGCTTCACATGAGCATTCTATGTGGATGTGAAAAATGGTATACTGAGAACAAAAAATACAGCCTTTTTTCAGCTCAAAGTTTTACTCCTGTAAGTCTCAGGAAAGAAGATATCTACTCACCCTAAACACCTCTGCAAAGAGTTTTTGTGTGGACCCCAACCTGAGGCCTTTCAGCAARCTTTGAGTGCTTGTACTTCAGTCTGCAAGGTAAACAGGTCTGAGAGGAGGGGATGGGACAGGATAGGATGGGATTGGATGGGGTGGAAATTCCTGCAAGGATGCTCAGGTGTGGTGTTACCTGACTGAGATGGCAATTTCCTGTAGCTGCCATTTGGTGCATTGCACACTAACCAAGCAAGCTGACCTCTTCCTATGCTCGGTGCTGGTGTTTACTTCGAACATGGAGCAAATGGGAAATATTGCCASCTGTTCCTGCTCTTCCAGCTGCTTTGCCCCAGGGTATCTGTCCCTCAACAGCTGATAGTTCTCATGCTTATTTTCACTAACATCAGTAGCAGCTTACTGCCCACCTTCCCTGTGTGTTGCCCACAGCAGGTAGGACAGTGGTGATACCTTGAGGTTCCTTCTGCACCCACCTGACACAGGAGCAGCTAAACATGAGGCCAGAGGGGCCTGTGCTCTCCTCCTCCATGCACAGGAACACACTTTCCCCTCTGTGGAGCTTCCCCTCTGTGGAGCTTCTCTGTGGAGTTGTAGTTATGTGCTGCAGCTGCCTGCTCTGGCCTGTACTTCTTTATCTGTCACAAAATGAGTTTGAGTATGGGCTCAGTAGGTTTTAATTGATCCTGGATGACTTTGTATTTTTGAGGAGGGCAGAGGGAGAGCTAGCATTTGATTAACAGAGAAAGAGAAGGTTAAAAAACAGATCTATTTTATTTTTTCATAATTTGTCTCTTCCTTTTGACATGTTCTGATGGTTAAGAGAAGTCTTTATAAAAGATATCAATAACTCCCTCAAATTCTTAGCTCTAGCATTTTGCTTCAAATTGTTTTCCTTATACTAGTGATCAAGGAAAATGTTTGTACTCTCTATAACCTCAATACTAGATAAACTATTTTATTTAACATTTAGATCCTAGAGAATCATGAAACTCTTAGTCCCCCCAAATAACAATATTTGAATTGACTATTGAATGTTTCTGAAATTATGTTATTTAAGGTATTAGCTATTTAATGTTAAGAATGCTGATAAGCTTTTGGGATGAGTCTGGTTGTAATTACAGGTTGAATATGTCCCTTTAAAAAGCCTCAATAAAAATATACTCATTTTTCAGTAACCTGAACAGCTTGAGAATTGACATGTTTTCCACATAAGGTATCAGACCTGCCTTTGTAATTTCTTCTCTAACTACTTCATGACCCTATGGACTCTAAACATACACCAGAGCTTATTAGTCCAGAGCAAAAGTCAAACTTTGTAACTTTGTTATAATCAGAAAAAAAAAAAACATAGAAAAACTCTTAATAGCTGAAACATTTTTATAATTTTCGCTCTCCAGGGCAACAACTCTGAATTTTGGAACATCAAGTCAAGGCTCTTTGGTGAAGTGTGATGCTGCCAATGTCTTCTTGGAGGATAGGGACAGAGTCAATGGAAAATGGCCCTGCAGAATTACATCACAAACAACAGCTCAGTATCCATGCTAAATTCAGTGAGTCTGAGATTAAAGACACAATGGCGTTCTTCAACCTCCACTCAGTGGGCTATTTAGGAGGTGAAGAGATGTGCTTATGCAAAAAAAAAAAAAAAAAGGCAAGGGAGCTAGCAACCCTCATAATACAACGAAACATTCTTATGAGGTTGCTTACATTTTTTTCTGTTGCCAGCCACTTTAACATGTTTCTCAGCTGGGTTAGAAAATGTCCCCTAATAACAGCAAACCAGATAGGGGGTGGGAGCGAAGGAATATAGTTATTCTAGTTAATAAACTGTCTGTTACAGAGATTTTTTTTAGTGCTGACACATTTTTGCCTTCCTCTTTATAACAACAATATAAGACAAACAAAAATCTCTCTGTGCTGGACGATCAACAAGTACAAAATAATTCGGAAGTGTATTAGACATACAGAGACATATTTGTGTGGCTGATCTGTCTGGATGGCCTCCAAAAAAGCCAGTTGCTTGATGTAGGTCAGCCAGAGTACAGAGCTTTGCATGACAAAAGAAACGACAACACAGTCAAAAAGCAAGTGGGTATTTTGCCCTTTATTCTCCATTGACCATAGTTCTAYTTTTGAGCTTACTTTACTACTGTGGTTTTTCTTCCTTCTTTGGATTTTAATTAAATTCTCCTCAGGCTTACTAGCTTGACATTTTCTTCTTTTTTTTTTTTTTTTTTTTAGTGTAAAAATGAAGGAATCCTTTTTACTAGGCCACTTTTCCCAAATCTCACTGCTCTATCTATAATTTAAATGAGTCATTAATGCACAATATCCAAATAAAACTTTGCGAATTTGGATCAGGCGGGTATAACAAGCTTTCTGACTATTATGGAACTGATTATCACCCATTATGTAAAATACACATGGTTTTCACAGCTGTGCAGAAATAGAAAAATCTTAGTTTGCGTCTAAGCCTAACAGTATTGAACTCTGAAACAGATCATATTGAAAGTGTTTGATGTTGGCTGCCAGGTGAGAACTGGGTCCCCACTAAAATCCAGAAGGCATTTTGTTGTTCCTTTCCTTGCAGCCAAGATTTCAGCTTGTCACAGACTGCAAATATGAATTCCTTTTCTCTTCTTTGTTTTTCCAATTTTCTTCTCCCACACAAATCAATCCTGCACTCATTCAGTTTTATTAGATTTACTCTCAAATCATAGTGCTGTAACTGAGAACAGAATCAGACCCAGCAATGCATTTTGCCTTCAAAATAATTAGCTGCATTCTGTACAGTCTCCCATTTCTTTCCAGCTATATATGCTCTCTGGAGACCCTATGTACTGAATTTACACAAGCTGTATAACGAGAGTCCTTTTATAACATGGACTACCATGATTGGAGAGAGCCTCATAAAGACAGAGCACCACACTTGGATAATTCRCGTGCATAGAATCCACATACAGACCCAAAGTTATTGACCAGCCAGAGTAAGTTTTTCTGATCATCACACTGTGCCTTTTTTAAAATAAAGTGCTATTTGCTTATGGCTAAAACTTATATGTGGCTATTGCATGCACATTTCAAGCTGCATTGTCAAAAACCAAAACACCTTCACCAAAAATGATGGAGCCTAAGCACTAGGGCAACGACAATTTTTGTTGGTTTTGGTTTGTTTGCTTGTTTGTTCGTTTCCATTTTATTTTGCATTCCAACAGAATTTTTGTCAAACATAGAGCATGTGAACACACAACACTTTCCTTCACTGTTCCCCACACAGAGCTGTTCACAGAAGAGGAATACTAAGGAGGGATGTTTCTAAAGCCACAGACAACTTCTCCACTTATTTCAGGTTTTGTGGTTTGTTTCTCTTTTTTTGTTTGTTTGTTTTTCTTATATTTAATATTATGACAAAACATTATAAGAAAATCTTCCTTTAAGTAGTGTGAATATCAAATAGTATTTGTCAATCCCTGAATCATGCTATTCAAAGTGCTTAAATCTACACTAAAAATAGAACAGAAAAGTACTTCCCATGTGGCTAAGGAAAGACCTACCCATTGTCAAATAATTACATCCTACATTTATTCCACATCCCAGTCTTTACACCAGGGCATGTAAAGGGGAAAACAATAATGCATTGCTTTCAGAGGATCCCGGGGTATTTGGGACTGTTGTGATTTAAGTCCAGATGGAAATTAAGCACCACACTGCCACTCATTCAACCCCTCCCCTTCTCCCGCCCTTAGCGCAGTGAAAACCAGGACAGGCATCCAAATGAATGAAGGAAAATGCCATCAGTGCCTGACAGGTGTCTGTAAGAGCAAATAAATAATAGCTTTCTTAAAGCAAACATGCAAAGTTCTCTTAAAATTTTATGTGACCTGGCAGCCTAATTTCCATTTTGTGAATGTTTGGCACATGTCCAGAGACACTATAATAAAGAACGGGTTGTAGAAAAGGACTTGAGMTTAATCTCAGAGAAATAAACATTTTAAGCAAATAAAAGTGTGCACCTCAAAGGTCTATTAGCTTATGCAGATACTGAGATTTTTTGACTTTCACAACAGAACACAGTCATTTCCTCCCACACTGTCAGTTCTGGATTGCTCCCACAAATATCCCCCAAACTGCAGCTTCTCCACTCACTTCTCATTAAGACCAAAATATTATAAGCTCTGCTTTTCTTGTTGTGACAATCATGATGAGCAAACCCCACAACATCCATTATATTGGCCGATATAATTCATCTGCCATAAAACACCTAAAGCTAATTCAGTACAGAAATAGACTCCAAGGCCTGTTTGCCAGGACACCAGTTACACTTCTGCCAGGGTAAACCAAACCCATGGCTCTATGACAGWGTGCTGCAACCAGTAACTCTACTCCAGCTCCTCTGCTTCTGCCAGCAGGGATTAGCAGAGAGCTTGGCCTGAATTTGATGCAGAGCTGCACCACTCCTCTCTCCTTCTAAAACCAGAAACGACTTTCTGTTATTTAAAACATAAGTATGAGCAAGGTGCTTATTTAATTTGTCTCAARGATGTCTGGATGTAAACACAGTGGTGGGCTTTTATTCTTCCCTGTCAGCCATGGTACATGCATTATTTGCAACTCCTCAAAGATGGAATCATACATAAAAATAAAACTAATTTATTTATTCATTAAAGTGAATAAATTGTTTTTAATACTTCCAGGTCTGATTTAAATATTAATTTTGTATAAATAAAGTTTATTCTGAAAACAGTTATATTTCTGGTAATCACGTCATTTTTTTTCTGCCTGAGTTCTTACTGAAATCATGTTGAAATTAATAAAGTTTTATTTATCATTACAAGCTAAAACCAAATGAAAGAAGATTTCTTAACCTTGAATATATAATTTAAAAGCAAATACAGTTTTTGGAACATTAAAATACAAGGGACTCTGAAATCCACAGGAAAATAATGTTTTGCTCTTACTTTTTTTTTTTGAAAATAACACTTTCTATAATACAAAGTGACAAACCATCTACAATACTGTCTTTTTTATTCCCCTTTGGTTTGGAAGTCATCACTGTACATATCAGCAGGACTCTGCATTTCAGTGTCTATTGCCTCACTTGTCTTACTCGCCTGACATTTGCAAATGTTATTTGCAAGATTTTGAAAGTTGAGAAAGGAAAAAAAATAAAGAGTGCTTAAAAAATAAAATCCACAACCACATTAATACTTTTCCAGGACGTGTTAAAAATAGGGTTGCTTTTATATTTATAAAAGGGATAAAACCAACTCATTCTTAAAATAAGAATTAAGAAAGAAACCAAACCCAAGAAAGCAGAAACCAAACCGGCTATAGTTTCTACACACTCTAGTGACTACTGTGAAGCAACCGATACAGATTGGGTATTTTCTCTTGTTTGACAGGTATCTACCAAGTTACATGTTAGATGGTCAGACTGTAGTGTTACCCCRAATGGGGGTCTTTGTAAGGGCAGGGAAGGAGCAGTGCACATTATGGGAGTAGAAATGAAACTGGAGCTCTCAGTGAGCATTGGGGTCCTTCTAAGAACAAAAACTCTCCAAAAGAGGTGAGCTGCAGCAGGCATGGCCAGGCAGGCCAACAAAATGGATGGTGCTTCTGATATCAACATAGCTTTGTCCAAGCATTCCCAAGAGAGGTTATAAACAAACAAACAAAAAGTCTAAAACTATACTAATGAAGCAAAAAAGTTTCCTATCTATACAGCAGTCTCTTCATTTAAAAAAAATGTAAATATACAAATTCCAATGACATATAAAACAAAGTCAAAAATGTGAATGGGAAGAGACATGGGTAAAACAGGAAGACTGATGCTACAAAGAAATTGCAAAAACATATGTACAAGACCCTGTTTTTCCTCGTTTGTTATCGATTGTAATGCATGTTTAACAGCAGCAGTCGAGGATGTAGTTCCAGGCACCAGACTGCAGACTCTGCTCCTACTCAAGGGGGTTGACAGCCCCTTGCATGTCGGTCACCAAATGACACTGGATATACTGGTCTCCCGTGGCAGGAGGGGCAGTATGGCACTGTTTGTGTGAGCCTCTTCGGGGTTCTGCTCCCTGTTAGTTTTTGTCTGCGGCCGCTGCCCGTTTATAAGTGTCATGGGGATGTTGCAGTAGGTGTGCTGGTTACCTATTGAGGTAAGAGGCAGGGTGCCAGCAGGAGGTACATCGTACTCATAGCTCCGGTAATAGTGTTTCTGGCGCATCTGTGAATGATATGTGTTATGAAAGGTGGAGCGCAGGTCTGGATGGGCAGTGGCAAGAGCAGTGGAGGTGGCAGCAGCCATGGAAATTGCGGAGACTGTCTGCAGTTCCCCAAAGGGCCCCTGCTCACTGACATCTAAAACCTGCTCGTTTGTCATGGGTTCAATCCTCTTAAAAGGCATTTCGTATTGTAAACGTTTCCAGAACTTGGAATTCAACTTGTTGCATTTTGGTCCGTGCCATTTAATGACAGTGAGGAGCTTGATGGTRTGTTTTAGGGCCTCAACCTCCTGGTAGTTCATAACTCCTCGTAGCTCACTGCATTCAATCAGTATCACTTTGATTTCTCCCGTGACTAACATATTTCGAAGCCTTGTTTCCAGTTCAAAGATGCTCCAACCTCTTCTTACCACGTAACTYGGAGTCATGACGATGATCAGTCGCTTGCTTTGGTCTACACATCTTGCCACRTCTTCAATGTAGGCTACAAAACAAAACAATTGCTCAAAAAGCAATTWAACAAAACAGTCTGCTCTCATAAACTAGTGAGAAAGAACAGAGGCAAATCCCTGCTCCCTGAAGATCTCACTGAAATATGCAAAAAAATAATTTATAAATGTGCCAAGCTGGCCTGGTAGAACAGTATCTTGAGCAACCTGCTCTAAATGGACCTGCTTGAGCAGGGAGGTTGGAAAAGATGACCTCCACAGGCCCCTTCCAACCTCAACCATTGTGTGATCCTGCAAAACATCTATTCTCACATGTGCTATGGATTGTGAGTGTTTCTTAATGAGCTGTGGCTTTGTGGTATCTATATTGCTATTGGAACAAATATGTCCATCATGATTTTTACCTTTAAAAAGGCAAAGTCACATAGTTAGACAACAGAGCAGCAGCCATGTGCTTCAGGACCTTGGTCTCAAACCCAAATGATACTCTAAGTTTTTTTGTAGGCTTAGAGTCTGTTTTTCCTTCATGCCCCTGCCACACACATTCATAAAAATTGTTAACTCCTGTAAATTAGTGTTGAGTTTGCTGTAGATTTAAAAAATATCCATTGGATTGTTTGATGCTCTGTGTTGTTTGTCTATACCAAGTATCCTTTCTTTTATCTTTCATTAAAGTTATTGAAYTTAGTCACTGTCTATATGGTTACACTGAGGTCATGAAGAATATTACAACAACTAACAAAATATTACTGCACTTATGTTGGAATATGTGAGCGGAACATGAAAAAGATCTACTTGTACCAGCTGGAATCAATTCTAGTTTCAGTCTYTGAGAATGATCAAGTACATCCACTACACAATTGGCTACAGTGGACACTGTCAGAATTCACTACTTTTTTTCTGGTGTAGAAGTTATTACTCAACCATTGCCTTAGTCCAAACACAGCTTTTTCCGTCCTGTATGAACTTCTGTACCACTAAGAATCATGGATATCTTTCCAAACAAAATCTTAGGAACTGAAAACAAAGAACTTGGTATTCATTCCTAGATATGCAAGTTTTCAAAAAATCTGAAAAAATGCTAGTGTCTTTCATTTCTTTTACTTATGCATCCCCTTTCTGCACTGTTTTACCTTCAATTAAAACAATACAATTACTAAATAATAATCCTCTTATCTGGGAAATASACATTAATGTTTGGTGGCTTATCCTCACCAGTCTCGAAGACATGGGAGAAAAGATGACATTCTGAAGGARTAGATATAGAAACAAGACTAAAACAATCACTGCAATCATGCATTTTCTCCTTCAATTTCACATAAGAATAAAGACATGACTTACTTCCTGTGGGAATCAAATCTCTGTCTGGTATGAACAACTTGTATCCATAATGCTTTTCCAGCATATCTGGTAGAATCTCAAGAGCAAATCTTTCTTCTTCCCCAGTTTCTTGATTCCACTGGTCAGGATCCACTTTGGTATAAGATAGATATGCATCATAGTCTTTGTTGTCTAAGGAAAGAGGGAAATTAAGTTAGTTTATTCCTTATTCTAGCAGTTTCCCCAGATATTTCCCCAGGTATTATTTCTGGGAGAATTTTCCAGGAAGAGGAACTGGTTTAGACAAAATGGCAAGATTTCATCCAGTCTCCAGATATGCATCCATTCAGCTTTCCTGTTTCACCTGGTAAGGATMATCCTGAGTTACACATAGGCAAGGAAGAAAGGCTCCATATCCATAGACAGAARTCAGTTTATGTAAGAATCTGGATGAAGGAAATCCTTTCAACTGCAGGGTGCCAGCTCATGAACACAAAAGTCAAAAGTCACTGAGAAGAATTTGCATTCTTCTCTAGCATAAAAGGAGAATGAAGAGCATGGAAATAACTAGGCTAATGTGTAAATGTCTCTGCTGCATAGTAAAAGCATTTCAGACTTGCTAGAATTTTACTATAAATTTAGGAGCTGAGGCTGAGATGCTCTAAGTGTACATATAGCATTCCTTGTAGAACTCYTTAACTCTCCAGGTCTGAAATTATTGCCAAGCTTAAATCTTTCCAGCATCAGCTCCTGATAATGCAGTTTAAATTTCTTTAATTCTATGCACTTAAATTTGCAAATTTAATGTTGCATTAATGTACATTTCATTACTTAACAGTGTGTTACTTCAATAYGAGAAATAGCCATGTCTGTGTTTTAAATGTGCTTGGTGTGCCTACTTGAAAGGCTGAATCAAAAGATCTGCCATTAATTTTCATTAGGAGGTCAATAATGCCAAGTGTTCTGGAGCTAATTCAGTGGAATAAGAGGTCACGTTTTGACTTTTGTTGTGAAGAAAGCAGAGGAAAATCAATGACARGAGTAATGAAATGTTAACATCCTTCTAACTCTCTTGACAACATTATGAACAGACTACCCAGAATATMAATTGCTTATAAAAGAGATCTGACTGAATATTCTAAATACTGTGTGTCATAAGTAATGTTATATTCAGTCAGTGGTGACTTCATTTATTTATTGAGCAGCTCCTTTCTTCATTTTACACCTTTTTGTAGTCTGGTAGCATTATTTTGAAAAACCTGCCAGCTGTAGGGTGGATGGAAAGAGTGTAAATAAAATTAATGGAGTGGAGCTAATCTTGAAGAGTCCTCTCTCCCTACTGAGGAACCATATCCCTTCTGAGGAGCCATGTACACTATGCTAATTAACATTTGCAGATGACAGAACTGTGGTTGTACTGTTACTACTTTTAAACTTTCTAAACCCATGAAATGTCTATTCTGTGCTCATTCTGTGCCCTGCACATCTTTTGTGCGATATTATATATTGCATTATAGCCACAGGAAAAAAAAAAAAAAACAAACAAAACAAGTGGAAAAAAAAAACCCCAACCAAAACAACAGCAAAAAAAGGAAACCAAGAAAAAGAGAAGCACTGCCTTTCATGGGTCACCCTTTYCAGGATTTTTTGGGATTTTTATTTATGAAAACATGYCCTTTAACAATAGAAAATCATCTCCTGTCTTTGATAATGCCTTAAAATAAGACTGATTTGATCAAGTATGATATAGAAGGACATACACTACAGGTTTTTGTTTCTACAGTTGGACAGTGATAACCCAGCAAAAGAGTCACCACACAGTGAGGTTAACAAATATATGGGGAAATCATTACAACTGAAAAAATGCTGGTGCTGCAATGACATATTCTATTGTCACCCCATGAATGGTCATGACCATGGTACATGCTTGAGACGAGTGCTGCTCTGTTCAAAGTCTTTGAGTAAAGATGAGAATGCCTCATTTTTCAAAGAGATAAATAATAAGAAATAAAGCAGAATTCAAGCTGTTTTAAAGGCTGAGTATTGCCTGCTAAGATACAAACACACATTCTTACTTGGAGGGGGTTATTTGTGCTGTGACATTGTTTTATTGCATATGCAAATATCGCACTTATGCATTTAGTCAAAGTACACATTTTTCATATCATGGAGGCTCCAGCATCTCAGCATCTCCCCTAACTACAGCTAACTACATCTCCCCTAACTACAGCTTCCTGTATTGCAGGGAAGATATCTTTCCCTCCTAATTTTTCTAGTATTTGTAGGGCAAAGAATGATTGGGGTCTAGGGTATATGTGCAGAGATGTGTTGGGGCATCAGGCACGGGGAAGCTCTGGATTAGTTCATCACAATGAGGTCAAATGCAGCTTGTGCTTAAGGTGTGGTGCATTCAGTCCACAAATGTTTCAGTCAGCCCCAGACCACCAGTACTGCAAGACTCCAGGCAAAACAGACTGTGAGTTACAAACTGTMCTAGCGATTCAACCATTCTGTGGAGCTGAAAAGGAGAAGTTTGTAAGCGAGCAATGGTCATGGAGCCTCACTCAGCCACAGGTTTAGATAGACCTTAGGGGTAAACACTGAGGGTCAAATCTCATATTCATTAATAACACATGGAAACATTACTTCACTTAGTGGCCCAGGTTTCTAGGCAAAGCACCTGTTGCATCATTGGAACAYGCATTCTTTAATCCTGCCCATTCCTTTTAGTACTCATCTAAATGCAGAGTATGCTGCCATGCTCCCTGTAACTTTCTACAATGTTAATCCAACAGAAGTGATATAAATTTTTAGGGGATGAAGCTATAAATGCTTCTTGTTATTCCAAGGATGTGCTCAGCAGCAGTCACTTAAAGGCTCAGTGTAAGCATAAAATGAAACCCAGACTCTGTATGCATCTACTTTTTCACATGCAAATGGGATCTTTGGGTAAGTAAATTGCTATCAGACATCTAAGAACTCATCTGTATGCATGCTCTCTTAACAGCTACATATGAAGAAATGATAAGCTGGTGCCTACAGAAAGAAAGATAAAACTTACTCTTGTACAGGGACCACCAAGCACATTTAACACCAAATTTGCATTATAGATGTATGTGTTTTCTAATGATTTCCATGTTACGCTGCAAGAAGTCAGCAGTTGGGCCTTTAAGGCTTTGAGGGTTTATTAAACTTAAACATTTAAGATATTTCTGCTAATGGGGGACAGAAAAATCATAATGAAAAATAAAAAAAAAATAAAAAAAAAAAAACTTTCTAGAGTAATTTTTTTTTCCTTATCAACCATGTTCAAGCCAGTGACAAATTCTGACTTTTAGCTAGCATTATAGATTTTAACACATGACAGWTTAAGAGATCAAAACAAGGAGAAATCCCACAATGTTGTATTTCATAATGAACCTCATTTCAATSAAGCTCTAAGACCTAGATGATGGAGTCAGCTCATGTGTCTGTGCATCCTGAACTCCTCAGAGCAGTTTGTAGTGCCTTCAGAGACATTCAGTGCAGTGGAGGCAGCTGACCATGCACAGGATTTCAAGGGRAAACAGGAGATTGGATCCTTCCAAATGCTACAGGGAGCTGGAGTCAAACTGATATAGGAAACCTTTGTSTTAAAAAAACATGATCTGTTCAGGAAAGGTTACAAAGAACCTTTCAAAATTTCTCAGAGACAGTAGTTGATTAAAAATTATGGCATTTCTTAATCTGTATTTGCTTCACTATTTTGGGGGCTACATTTATTATATACATTGGGATAGTGGTTATCCTTACYATAATGAAAAAAATGTCATTTAACGCTGAGTTGAATAAACCACTCAAATCCTAGGTCTTTCAAAATACTTCTACTTTTCTTCACACTATTTACTGTTGCTGATGTAACATTTTCTATTATTTTTAAATGTCAAGCCCTTTTAATGTTAATAAAAATTAAGAACTACCCACACAATTTTTTCCATAGCATAGTATATTTTAAATGTAGCAYTCCTTGTGATAGCTCATATTCTTGTGCAAATGTGTGATGCTGAATTGTATGGGAGTATCTTTTTTTTCTACTTTACATCTGAACTTTTTAACCTATAACAGTCTCTTAGTTTGAAATCCAAAGATGATCTTGATAATATTTTATTTTTAAATATATATATAKATAATAAATTACACATGCACTTTAAATTCTGTGAAATAGGAAGAGAGAAAAAATAAGGAATTTTCCTTTGAATTAGGACATTTCATGTACAGAATCTAGAAAATCCCATATTCAGTGGAGACATAAATTGAGTTTTTATTGTTTGAATTGCATTTCAGATGTAAATAAATAGCACAAACAAGAAGAGTTAAAAGAAACAGTTTTYCAGCAATAAAATTGTAATTAAATAAGAGAAAAATCCCTTTTTGTAACCAGTAATGTTTAGAAAGAAGAGAGCTGCATTTTTCTAAGGTGATTTTAATAGAATTTTAAATTGATATTCATAGAGCAGGACTTCTTATCGTCACAATTTGCCAATAGCCAATAAGAATATATAAACGAGTGGTGAGACTGCTATTGCAAACTTATTTTGTGCATCCCCAGGGAAGATTCAGTAATTGCAAAGTCACTAACTTCAGCAGTAATTTCAGTCTAGCTATACCTGCATAGCATAATCATTAACACAAGTGCTTTGGTGGTGTTTAAACCAATGGTAAAAGTTATATTTGAAAGTTAATAACTTAGTCACACAGAAACCTGAAGGATCTTAAAGTACTGCTGTTCCCCACTGCTTAAGAGTTTCACTGAGATGAACCCCAGGAAACCACCAAGAAGTATTTCTTATCTGCTCTTGTCCTGGACAGTTAATAAGACATTATCTGGGCATTCCCATAGGTTCATCCATGAACCCTGCTAGTCTTTTGCAGCTAAATAATAGCAAGGACAAAATCATGATTACATAAGGACTCCCAGGTGCAACAGGAACTTCAAGGAAGAACCAGTTTCATCAATCTCCTAATTTGAGCATTGATCTGCTTTCCCTCAGCAAGAAGCAGAAATTCATCTCTCATGAAAGGGCAAAYAGCCCAGCCAAGAAACATTACAGATACCATGTACCAAATCCAAACAAGATTTCCAGAACTGTGAGAGCTCAGCAGTSGCACGTTTTGATCTTATTAGGAGCACTTTGCTTTATTTCTTTATTTCAGCAATGTGGTAGAAAACAAACAAACAAACAAGCAAACAAACCAACCAGCAGCCACTTTCCTTCTTCCAGAACTGAAACTCCCCAGGCCTGGGCCCAGTGGCCTTCCCTGTAACAGAGCTGCACAGAGGCCGTGGCTTCCTTCAATTCAACAAGGCACAGAGAGCTGAGCAGAAGACTGAGGACACCACAATGAGCTCCTGACCAATATTTTAGAAACAGCTGATGGAATCTMAAGGCACCAAGGGTCATTGTGAAGGTCATAATTTCAGCTCTCAAACAAAACTCTCRCTTTCTAGCTATTAGTTGCCTGCAGTCTTCTTTTTTTCTTGAGCCTAAAGCTTGACTTCTCATTACAGCACATTTAGTCAGGTTTTGTCTGCAATTACTACTTGGTTTTGCCAGCCTCCTAGTGTAAAATTTCTTCTTTTCTCTCTTTTTTTTGTTTTTTTTTTAAAGATCATGTTCATCTTTGCTTATTAATTCCTTGATAAAAAACTTTCACCAATTTAAAAGGTTAAAAATCTACCCAGGTAATGGTAGCAGCAGATATCTGCAAACTGTTTCTATTAGCTGTACTATATGATCTTGCCTCTGAAACTAGAATCTAAAACACAAACACATGTAGRAGTTTTTTGAGTATGCTTGCCTATCTGACCATGTCCAATGGTTTTTAGCTTGTCACCCATTGACTTCTGGGTTTATCCATAATGTAAATTGAAACTGGCATACAGTCATTCACATATGCACTGGAACCTCTCAGATCTTGAAATGGAAAACAAAAMTGTCAAAACCAGCTGTTTTGGTCACTTTGAGCCTCCTATCCACTCTGAGGCAGGATCATAACTGCACCACTGAGAGAAATTATTCTCCTCTCCACCCTCGCTGGGGCTGATGGGGCTGTCATGCCAGGGGTCTGCTCCTTGCACAATYTGATGAGCAGGAAAAGTAAAAGGAGAAAGTTGTCCCAGGTAAAATAATGGGAAAAATTCCACTGACTTTAGGGTGCCTAGAAGTCAGCTTATATTTAGATAAAAAGCAGATTTCTATATAGTAGAAATATAATAATAATATCTCTTCTGATACAATTAGCTTTAAAGAGGGCAAGCTAGAAAGAAGTCAGGGCTTGTGTTGATCACTGGTACTTGTAAATGGCTATTTACATTTTCACTCTGTCAGTTAAAGTACAATACTTCTTTTCATAAAATCATTTAAAAACTGGGAACAACAGCAAGAGAAGGTCCTTGGAAAGTAAAAAATACACAAAAAGCCACTGCTAAAAATCTACACAGAGAATGAACGTGGTATAAAATCTCTTTTGTTGGAGCTCAGTGTGCAACAAAACAGAAGAAATCGTCACTTCTAAGAGTGGCTTTCACTAATATCATTTTAGTCCCTAAAGTGTGCTTTATGGACAAGGCTTTTTAAAACAGGCTTTTAAGTTTAAAGCTGCAAAGCTATAGAGGTTACCTGACATTTGACAAAGATCAGCCCTTAGAAGTTCCCAGTGAAATATCTATTTCTGAAAATGCTGTTGTTTTCAGAACAGTCAGGACATTTCTTTGTTTGCAGGGCACTTCTAGCTATCATCTTTACTGTGTATGCAGAAAGATCTTAAACTGGATTTTTCCTCCTAAACAGATTTGGGAGTTTCTGGCCACCAAACCAGTAGTGGTGAGTTATGGCTCAGAGATGCAAGTCGCACCAAACACCTGCAGGTAAAAAAGCTACTGCTTTGCCAAGGGTCAGAATGTTTCTCTTGCCCCTGTGCTCCAGTGACTGGGGGAGCTGTCAGACATCCACAGTGAGGTCCCTGACTGGACAGGGGCACCCTGTGCTCCTCTGCACTGAAGGACACGTTGTGGTGTCCATGACCCCATCCCCTGGTGTGGGGCCAGCTCCCATGCAGTTGGAAAGCACAGGCATGGAGTGAGAGGAGAAGCAGCAATGTTACTGTATTCCAAATTAGTAGGAAAGGCAGGGAATCAACCATAAAAACATAAAATGGGGCTTCAATTCATATTCTCAGGACTGAGCAGGAGTGTCTGCAGGAGAGAGAAAAACAGGAGAGTCTTGTCCTTAGGCCGAGAAAAAACACTGGGAAATTCAACAGTGTAAGTTAGAGAAATGAGGAATTGACAGCTGCAGCCACTTCTTTAATCTGAAGTATCCCTACAGAAAGTAATAAATTGAGTTGCATTAGCTGTAAGGGTTAAATACTTTGTTTTCAAATCCTTCTCACAATTTACCCATGCCTCCCACAAAAATGAATATTTTAGTTAGCCTCAGAAAAACTGATGTGTCTAAAGCTTGGAAAGGAAAAAGGAATTGTGATGAGATTTGACATCCTGAAGGGCTTGTTCTCTGATCAGGGAAGAAATGAAGCATTGAATTTTAAAAGAGATTTTCAACTGAAAATTTTAATTGGACCTCACCTCTAAAGCATTTCAAATCCTCTCTGGGTACAATACAGTGCATACAAAAAAAGACTGTGATATTTTGATGTTTGCTTATCTCCATGCTGTCCTGAAGTATGACAGAACATGGTGTAAATTATGAATAGAACGTGGGCGCTCTGCTGCTGCACTGCAGGAGATGTGGTTAGAATAGGATTTTAGAGTTCAGCATTTTGTGTCTGTCAGTAACTAACTAAGCCCAAGGAAGGGATCTCGSTCTATGTCTGCAATTTATTTCTGCACAAGCCATGTCTTGGGCTTCTGTGGAACATTTTCTCTCCATCTTCCTTCTTTTGCATGAGTGGAAGTGAAAGAGACAGAGTGAAATGTGCAGCTGCAGTCACTTCATTAGCACAATGGGTTTTATCCATGTTGCCAGCATATTGAACATGGTAGAAGCTACATGTTTTCATTAGGAATTTGTAAGTAGTATTTTTCTTTTTATATTGCTGTGGTTAAGCACCCAAGCTATCAGTGTTTACCTTGATCTTCTAAGGAAAATCCATGCTTGACCTTCTTTAACAATGACCTTTGCTCAGAAGGATAAACTGAATGGATATTGGTTTTCCTTCTTTTGAATCATAGTATCTTTTAGAGGTAACTTTTTTTGATGTTTAATATCCATGATTCAAGTATTGCTGTTCCCAAGTGACCAGTGTTTGGGATGGGACAAGAGAGAGAGGCAAGAGTATAACATCTGGCAGAKTAATTCCTCAAAGGAATTGGAATTATTTGAGAAAATGATAAATGACAACTATAAAAGCAAGAATTACTAAGAGAGAAAAAAATAAATTACATCTATCTAAACAGTTTTTAAGTGTCTATTTCTGTATATTCTAATATGACTTATTAAATTCACATAATTTATGGAAGTAAGCATGCACATTTAAACTGGCAGCTGCTTTGTGGATAGGAGAGGATCTCAGCTTCTGTAAAAAAAAGTTGTCTGTCAAAATCCTCCATGACTCAAAGTCCCTCTGGGCCTCAGTTTCCTCCTCAGTAAAATAAATAGAAGACCTGACTTTCCTCACTGAGCTGCTACATTAATGCATCTTTTTGTAAATCSCATAGAAGGTTACAAAATGTTCTGATGTTCTTTGGCTTGTTGTTCTGAGCATTTTCTATTTTGAATCCTTGTTCATTTTTAGATGGGAGGCAGAAATGGGTCATTCCCTAGTGATTTTATTATGGAAGTCTTATATAAGGACCTGTAATTCTGCAACTGCTCTTTTCCTTATCAGTGACAGATTTAGCTATCACTTGTTTATCAGAATATATTTATTTTAATATATCACAGTGGCTTCTGCCTACAGGCTATTATCTTGACCTGTAAAAAAACCTTTTATTAGTATTTCTGTAGGAAAAAAGGTYCTGTCACCAAAGACATAGTGGTAGCCCAAAACATCAGGAACTCTAACCCAAGAAACCAAATCTAATTAATCAGAGCCTGCAGCTCAACCCAGTTTGCTGTTCAACAACAATTTTAATTAGTAAGGCTAGAGGCAAAGATGACCTTTTCCTTCAGTCCTTAGAAAGGTAAAGATGAAAATTTGTGTATATGTTTGACAGAGCTGGTGCATATAATGTGGATTACTTTTGTTTAGGCTGGAYGTCCTTGAATCAGAGAACAACTTTAATGACCATTTGCAGCCTGCTCAGTGATTAAGTAAATGAACTCAAGCAAATGAACTACTGGGTACATTCYCAAACACTTAGTACAGCTTATTGAAACTGATCAGTTTAAACAAGCAGTAAATTGAGATATACTTCAACCTCTACCTGTTTGTTCAATACAATTAGGGAAAACACCCCCCTGCTCACAGAAAAGTAAAGCTGGCTTTCAGTACTGACAGGAAGTGACAATCTTTAATGCACAGATGCTGGCAATTTACATTCAGTGTTGGGAATAAAAATCTAAAAGGCATGGATGTCTTCTGGAGCTCCAGAGAGCAGCACATACATCAGCTCAGCAGTGACTGTGCTTATGTGCTSTATGAGGAATGTATATTCAAGTCAGCACCTAAAATTGCAGTTGTTAACACATCTTGARCTGAAAGGAAATTTGGGCCTTGGTGGAAAGAAATAAAAGACAGATATTCTTAGAAAGTAGGAAATGTGCTGAGAATCTGCCTTACCTCCATCTAGTTCTTCAGCTCCAAAATGATTTCTGTAGAAGAGCATAATCTCTATCTTGTAACACTTGTAGATAGTCACTAAACAAACAAGCAGCAGCAGAATAGCACCAAGCCCACCAGCAAGCTCAACTGTGTACATCAGCTCTGCAAAGAATTACAAAATGCAGTAACAACCACATTCCAAACCACAGAAAGATTAGCAGCAGACCTTGYATTTCTGTTARACATTAAAATAAAATAATGAATGAYGGGTTATTTTATGTATTTATTTCATTATAAAGCCCTTGAATGAATACCTAATTGATGGGTTTTTTATTCTTCAAAAAGCGTTTTTTTCCCTCTGATACACCATATGAATTGATCATTTAAAAAATAAATTCTGTTGGGCATATGTGCGTGTGTGTGTGTGTGTTTGTCTATGAGTATGTGCATAAATGTGATATATTTTGTAATTCTCTTCCTTTTTTATTTCTGTAGATAGATCACAGTTTACCYAGATAAATGTTGCCATTTGACTTACAGTGAAAGGGAGAATGTTTCCTTCTTGAGGACTATAATACAAAATCAGCTCTTCCCTTATTCCATATACAAAGAGAATGTGGGCAAACTGGTCAAGATTAAGGATTTTATTATTTTTTTCTAAAATAAAAATAAAAATAAAAATCATTTAAAAGCCTCACAAAACACTTGAGAGATGTGAAGACACATCATCCAAGGAAGCCTACAACCTCACATATCAGTTATATTTATGTTAATATTTTTAACAGTTTCCCAGAGGTCTGCATTTTATTGTCACTTTCCCCCAGTGGACTTAACTGATGTGCAGACACAGCAAACAGTCCTGGTTTGTCTGTTGTGACATTCCCATTCAGACCCCCTGGTGTCTCTGCTGCATCGGCTCACAGGATGGATTGGGAKCATCACCATGGAGCTCTGTTCCTGAGGACAGCTGTGGCCACCACAAGTGTCCAGCACCAGCAGTGRAGCCACTTTTCAGGCCAAAGGAAATATGCCACCATGGACTTTTGCCTCCCCCAGTCTGAAGGARGCTCACAGAGCTTTGTTACTTTTCATTTGCTCATTGACTGAAAACTGGCAGTGTCAAAAAAGGAGAGTAGGAGGAGAGTTGTTAACAATTTTGTGATTTGAAATCACTGGATAGCAAGTCTGAAGAGCTTCCATCCTTTTCCAAATCACTCAGTTTTGAGGAATGATAAAACACCAGATCTTGGAAATCTAAGGTACAGAGTTTGCTTCATAAAAGATCTGTGCTGGAACAAGTGTTATTTTCACAGTGTCCTCTTCAGGGGGGCAGCTTCTGTCTGAGTGAAGTAGTGTGGACCTGGAGTAACCTTTCCTGTGTCTGGTTGTGCAGATTTGATAATCCAGCACGATACAATTCAATTAGAGAAATAAAAGGTTAGAGGAAAAATTGAAAATTGCATTTATTTGACAGCATCTACTGAGAATCACACACCTTTTTTTATATTATTATGAGGCAACTGTAAGAAGATTTCATTGCTCTCTAGAAGACACTAAATGTGTAATAAAATAAAATAAAAAGGCATTTATATTCCATGTCATTYGTTCCAAAACTGTACTGGAAACTCTTTTGTGTTAGATATTTTTTAGACTGGCATGGTTATTTCAAACTCCCAATACTTTTCTGGTCCAGAGAGGGAAATGTTATTAAAAACATTTGATAAAATATGGTTTGCATAGACAAGTAATGCAGTATTTTAGAATATAAATGGAAATGGAAATTACTCTGCACTGGCTTACTATACCCTGTTTATCATTTTGTAATACAGGTGATGCAGCTGTTCAATGGTAACTAGAAGAAAGGCTTTAATATTTCAGGTTGCTAGGCACAAAGTACTCTATTTATGTGCCTGCTGTTATGACTCACTAAAGGCAAAGAAAAACTTTAGAACTGCAAAACAGAAGTTTTTTATCAACTAATGATTTTTATATTAAATGGAAAGAAATAACTGCAGGTATTCATCTGTTTTCTGTCATTRTGCATGAAATCAGACTAATACACTSCATCACTTTTGCCATCAGAGTCCCCCTTACTTATATGTTTCCCCATAAAATAAGATTATGCCTTTATGTTTGCTTCAGTAAAATCTATCTGAAAGCACATGRAAATGTCCTTAATTAGGCCATCAAAGCAAACAACAAAATTCTCTAGTCGGCCTGAAACATATAAGCAATTACCTTTTCATGTGTTGCTGCTGAGGCATCGTGATGGCACACAGATAAAGTGGTTCTTTCTTAAACAGATTTGTTTGCAAAGGAAGTTTCATGGTCTATTGATCAAACAGAGCCAGCTTTTACTTTCCTCTGTGCTGGACAGCATCTATCAGCACATGTTCACTCTGTRTTTTGGGTGCAGTTTGTCAGGGTTCAGAGGCAGACAGGGGCAGTGATCAGCCCAGCAGACTGCTGCATCCCTGCACCCAGCCCACGAGGTGCCTGAGCTCACCCCTAAGAGCTGGAAATGGGAAGTGCTGGAAATGGGAAGTGCTGGAAATGGGAAGTGCTGGAAGTGGGAAGAGCTGGAAGTGGGCAGTGCTGGAAATGGGACAGCCACAGCCATGTAGCACCATGGAGGGCAGGGGGATTGGCCTGGGCACAGTGTCACATCAGGTTGATTGTTTTCAGTTTGTTTTCTGCAGGATGCTGAACTGTGCCCTAATAGGCCACTGACTAGCTCTGAGATGCCTCAGGGTTTTAGGAACAGTGTTACTCTGTGTTGAGCTGAACTGAAGGTGGAAGAAGCAGACGGCTCAGTCCTGCCTCTGCTGTTGGCCCCTCAAGTGACTGAAGCCATTTTACATTTCTGTGCCTTAGTTTTCCCAACGTGAATTGGGGAAGGTGCTCTGGCTCCTCCCTAGCAGAGCTTACTCCTGAAAAATGCTCTGTGRGTGCCAAGGGTGTTGGTGATGTGTCTGTCAGCAGTTTCAACAATGATGTAGTGACTGTTAAAGACAAGGTAAAGAGTAGCAGCAAGGTTGTAGCTCATGGCTACCTTCACAATAGCATTTTTTTCTGCTGCTTYTTTCTGCCTTTTACAGCGTGATTTGAGCACAGCTGCTGCAGCAGGCATTACACTCYTTTTGAAGTGTGATCTGTTTTTCCTGCTGAAATTCAAGTTTTCTGTAGAGGCTACATGCTAAAAAGATTCTATTTCTTCACAATTCCACATCAGAAGCAAGATATGAGAAGTGYAAACCTTTTAAAATCTAGTTAGCCCCAGTGCTGTGTTGCTCAAATTACAGACCTGGCCCTCCTTAAGGAGCTGAGACTGAATGTAGAAAATAGTAAAGGAAAATTACTCGGCTAACCCTTAGGGCGACAGGCATTCTGTTAAACACAACAAACAAGCAAGTGCCAGAGAGCTACATCCAGAAGCACAGCAATCATTTAGTTACAGGCAATTAACAATAGTCTTCCAGTAGCTCAGGAGTAGTTCTACTCCAAGGAAAACACATTGATTGCTGCAGCAGTAGTAGATTGGTTTCTGAATAAATAGCTTCAATTTAAAACAAGATTTGTTACAAGCATTTTGACCAATGGCTACAATTTTTTTTCTTTATCAGCAGGCTTTGGCCAAGCAACTCAGTGAAAGAGGCAGCTAATTAAAACAAAGCATGTGTCCTYCCCAGATATCAAGCATATATGGCTTGTAATAAATGCACTCATTTTATACTTTTTCCTTCTTAATTATTGGACACATATGTAGGTTATATATTTGATCTTCACCTGGATCTAATATTTGATAARCTTCCTTTCACTGTATCATTAAGGTAATTCATTTATCATAACTGAAGTTGTAAGAAAGTAAATAAAAGTGTAATGTCAAAGATTCATATCTTTAGACTTATATGACATGCTTCAGGGGATTTACATTTAATGATCTGTAAAAATTTAAAATTAATTTTATTCACTAATTAGCCCTCATACAGCTGAACTGCTAAGAAAAAGAATTATATTTCAAACATTCTTTTTTTTTTGTGATTTATAACACTTTGAGCACATGTGATTTATAGCTGTGTATTCAGTTTCTGAGCCTTTTTCAAAATCCAATTACAGTCTATCTAAGGTTTCAATTTTGCAATCACTTACGCAGATTGCTCAACTTCATGGACTAAAAGTAATACCTCTGAAGTCAACAGGACTATTCACAGAGCTTCAGGTTAGCACATAAATAAATCTTTGCAACTGTGGCCTAAACTGATTTCCATTCTCTGCTTGTCKTGGATAATTTAACTCACAAAGAGTTAGGGCTTGGTTAGAGGCAGTTCTCAGTTTGTTTAGGTATACTTTCACAGACTTCAACTAYTAAAAGAACCACAAAGATAAAAAATATAATTTGGAAGGGGAGYAGGGACTGCAGGGTTATAACATGCAGGTTTTGTTACAAACAGGTATCTTCTAAAGGAAGAAGCAAGCTGCCTAACACAGGAACCCTTGTCTGAGTCTCATTTCAGAGATCAGCCGTAAACAGTAGGCAGACAGCAACAAAGAAACCCATACTCACAGTTTTAAAATTAAGAAGCATGTATTTTTTCCYTTTTTTTTTTTGTTTCATTTTGTTTTCTTTCTTTTTTCTCTGCTTAGTACAGTATTTGTTATGTCATAGCTGTAAAACAAATAATCTTCCCGAAAGTATGTGGAACCACAGCTTTATACAGCATACACATATCCAATATATGTATGTATAAAATATATTCTCTACTTTTTAGAACTTTTGTTTGCTTGTTTCAAAATGCAAAAAAAAAAAAAAATCTGGTTGTGCTAAAGGTATCTAGATGGGTATGTGTGAATATCCTATATGGATATCCTATATGGATAYTGTTATGAATAATTACTGATTGATTCTGTAGGACAATAGTRCTTCTGATTGCAGTAGAAGCAGATTTGGSCTGCTTATTACCTTGATTATGAAATAATTTCTTAGCACAAAGTATATCYTTTCTGCCAGCATGGGGCACCCATGCCTGTGGATGTCTGCAGAACTGACTGAAGCTGGCTGAATTTAGTTATGATTTTCAATATGGTTTTCAGTGCAGTAATTTYATTTTATTCATTAGAACTATTGGGACCTGGTTTGCTTTCTTTATTTTTTATAACAATAAATAATATATATTCCTGATTCCCTTATGAAAAAGAACTAGTCATGTTTGGGATTATATATACATAAGCATGTATGTGTGCAAATGCAACACAGGGATCTTGGTAATCTATTCATTAGTATGGCAGAAAACATATCTGAGCCTTGGTGCTGCTGGATTTCCAGTGTTATTGGAAGAGGGATAGTAAATTATTATAATAGAAATATATTCTTACTGAATGGCATTTTTACTTCTGCTGAGAAGTGCAGGATCCCTGTTCCCARTAGCAGAGCAATTACACTGACTATCTCCAACAGTGTGTTAGCTCAAAAGAGGATAAGGTTGGGAAAACATGAATGCTGCAATGTTACTGAAGCTTACTACATATAAATATATAACAATGCATTTAAAGGCAGTTTATGATATAGATTGAAGGCAAAAATTGTCATGGTGTGGAACTGCAGTAATCTTTGGTTATCTTCCCCAAATTTATGAATTGTGTATGACCTGAAATCTTCCTCATTAGGAGAKCTTCTTGTCCTTTATGATGATCGTATCCCCATTCATCTGTTTAGCCCAAAAATAAGTTTTGCACCTTTAAGACTGGTTCCAAGAGCAAAAGAAGGGAGAGAAGAAGTGCAGAGTTTGTTATCAGAAACTGCATCCTTCTCCTGGGCTGTGCTGTCTGCCACATGAACAGACGGCAGGACAGAGTTCTCCTTCGCTTTTAGTTAATTTTTAGTAGCTAAGGTAGAGAACTTCCCTAGACTGTGSTTTTTCTTTTTCTTAGAATTGTTCAAAACTGCTCTAGACTAAAAACCCAGAAGAGCACCAGGAGCTCACACCTGTGGCCCACTGGACCTGCCTGGCCCATGGCGTTTCCAGCGCTGGAGGAACTGACAAGAGACTGAGAGAGCCAAGCTACAGCCCACAAAGGGACTTTATGAGTTTGTCATCTCTTCTGGGTGACAAGAAGTTTTATTGTTTAATATTGTTCATTTTTTTCTCTAGTGAATATTTTGCCTGTTAAATTAACAATTTTTTCCACTTGTCTCCAAAGAAATCTTTTTCTGAATCAGTTGGGGGAGGGGCTGCTTAAATTTGCTTTCTAAAAGAACCCCTTTGAAAATTTTCTCCMAAATTTACTCTAAACCAAGACACTTCTATTTGTTAATTGTACCACAGAAATCAGACAAGCCCACATTATTACTCCACTTAGAATTTCTGAAAGAAATTAATGTAAGAGGCACCGAGGAGTGCAAAAATGTGGGGAAAAAACTGAGTACTGAGTTCCAAGGATGTAAGATCATAAAACATACTGTTTGCATTTTTTTTCTGAGGATAGCATTAAAGAATAATTTAGCTATGCATGAATTATGGGAAAAATTATGACATTTTATTTGAAAATATTTTCATCCTTGCCAATCAAGGTTAGACTTGCACTTAGAAATTACATAAAAGGAAATACTATGATAAAAGTGGTACAAAAGTTGTTTTAGAAAGTAATCTGTTAAACAAACCAACTTGTTTGACACATTGTCAGCATGAAGAATTGTGAGATGAAAGTTACACGTAGGCATATGCTGAGTAATCTTACAAATTGTTTTACTGGAGTTATCTTAGTCCAGTTTTCTAAAGGATGAGAAAAACCTGACTGATTAAAAGAGTGGTCTTATGAAGAGTTTCTTTCAGGCAGAGGTCTTTAGTATTCTATTCCTTGGCTGATTTTAGATGAGGTTGAGTGTGAAAGGACAGTCACTTTTAGTTGGGTTTGGGACAAGAAGGGAGCTGATATCTGACCTTTGGCCYTGTGTCATGAACCTCTTGAGAGAATGAACATTTGCACTGCTGAGCACAGTGACAACGCGAAGGCTTCTTCAGTAGCCATGGGTGAATGAAAAATCAATTTCCATCCAATCCAATTTCAATTCCAGTTCTAAAACCTGATGAGGGTCTTTGAAAAGCCTTTCCTGCAGTGCAGAATAAAAACTGAATACTTTATACAGTGGAAGACAGRCTCATGCAAGGTCGGAACTGACCAAGTGGGTTGGAGTTCTTCCACAGTTTAGCTTCCACTGAGACTCRGAGATTCACTGGAGTGAACAAGTACTCAGGTCCAGCTAGCAGAAGCTGAAATATAACTCATTGTTCTCATATTTCATATGATGAGTTTCCTTTCAGAAATTTCAGAAGCATTGTGAAGCTTTTTGGTGAAARGAGATATAACACCTGGGGTTTCTTTGCAGAGGTTAGAAAATAACTAGTTTCTTTTCTCTTTTAAGTCTTAATTGTCACTCATCACTACCACTGTGTGAAATTGTGTCTAACTGACTGAAAATGCATATAACACATTCAAGTCTGTAAGTAATAAACCAGATTTACTCTATTATGTGAATGAATGCAATTTAAGGTGCTTGTCAGCCATTCTATTATCATTAATAACCATATGAAGATAATTTGGAATTACTTTCTATTCAGAATTTTCTATTACATTGTAAAGGAAATATTAATATAATGTTTATGCATTAAGAAATGACAAGTTTAAAAAAAAAGGTAGTATTCCTCAAGATGCATTCCATCTAGGAAATACTACCTTGCATATTTTTCAAACACATATTTTCATGGGCAATTTAAACATATTCTTTCTCTAAACAATATATTTCAGTGAAAATATTTATTTTTCTTGACAGGAAAAAAACCCCAAACTTGTTTTAACTACCCCTCATTAACTTACAATCAACAAGATTCATATATGCCCACTGAGAACACCTATGRCAGAGAAAAACAAACTGAAACCATAAAAGAGGCTAAGGGTAGGAAATTAGATGATAATACTATGTTGATGACAATGGGAAGAAAGGGAATTAGATACTTTGAAAAAATGCATGAAAGCATGTTACCTTAGTTCTGGTGTCTGTCCCAGGAAAAATGCCAGTAATATTATTAAGCTTTTAAAATAATATCCATACTACTTAAAGAATAATGCCAAGATGGAATTTGAGATTATTTTTGCTGTAGAGTTCTATTTGAAGACATACAGAGGGGACTTTCAAAAAAATAATCACATAATTAGGTAATAACCTGTATTTACAACACAGTCTATGATAAAATAAGATTATGAAGATTTTGATCCTGCATGAAAGTCATACTTGTCAATACATAACATTGCAGAAAAGCATTCTTTTTCCTTATGCATTGAATTTTTATCTACTACATTGATARACTATAAGTTTGTCTTCTTTAATTAAAAAACTTATGAAAAAATGGACTTGTAATCTGTGATCCACCTGCTATATCATCTGCAATCTGSTCTGTCATTAATAAATTTCTGCTTAGCTGCTGTCAGTACCACTCTCAAAATTAATTTCTAGAAGGTTCCTCTACCTAGCTGAAGATTAACCTGTAATTGCTGTGGATGATCAATGCCACCTACCACCAGTAAGTAACAAAATCAACCTTAGATTATAACAAGTAGGTTTTTTTTTCCCCACACAAAAGAGAAAATAACTTGATTATTGTAAGGGAGACAGGGATTTGGTCAGAAGGTGGAGGAAGGGATGAAAGTTAAATCTTTTGGGTTCTGATTGMTCTCTTTTTCCTATTTTTTTCACAAATTTTGTTGAAATGAATGAGAGAAGGAAACAGCATTGTCATTGTCGTGCTTAAAATACTCTACTGCCTTTAGCTTTGAGTTAAATGCCCCCTATTCAGAGCATATGAGGAAATTTAGGACCCTAAAAATGGTTAGCTGGCAGCAGGAAAACATAGATCATAGTCTTTCTCCACTGATGTCAAAAAGTAGAAGTAGTTCAGGAGAAAATAAGAGTTGGGCTCCCTGAGATACAGAGCACTGGTGTTTGCACTAGAGGGAGGTACCAGGGCCCCAGCTTTTCCCAGCTCTGGATGCTGAAGTTGGGTTCACTTTTCCTGCACGAGTGGTGGCGGAGTCCAGGGGCACTGTGCTCTGCTCCCCYCCTGAAATGAGCTCATGTCAGGAAAGGAGAGGCTCTGGCTTCCCATCCCAGTGCCACGTCASGGGGAGAGCAGCAGCCCCTTGTCCCTGGTGACTGTGCCAGGCTCTGGTCTGGGCCAGGACCAGCCTCTGATGGAGCCTGCTCAGGGTTTCTGTGAGCTGAGAGTGTGTCCCTGTCGGGCTGACCAGGGGGAATATGAAGGAAGATGCATCCMGGCTTTTTCTGCTGATTTAGACTGTTGGCTTCTTATGCTTTCAGGGCCTGTGTAAGTGTAGGTATGTCTAAAATCTCCACCTGGACTTTTAAGTGTACAGAGGCTCTACTGACCAGGGTGAAGCAGCAGTTGCAAGGGTGTTAGAAAGGCTTAAACTTTGTACCTGAATACCCACTGCAGTATTTAACCCTAAATACCTCTTTTCTCAGGAACTCTCTTCGTTCAGCAGCAGAGTTTTCTGCTTTGCTATCCCTTCTGATCCTAGTAATAATGTTCCACATAGAAAGTTGAAGAAGGATTATAATTTCTTTTTCAGGTATGCAGTGAACATTCCAGATTCATCATTTTTGTACTCTTATACTGCTGGAAAAAAGGATCACTAGCTAGAAAACCAGCCAAAACTACTACATCTGCAAATACTTTGGTGTTCAGGAAGCATATTTACCTAATTGTTAGGTCCCTATTGGTCCAAGTCAGCCAAATAATCAGAAATTAATAAACAGCTAACTCATTCCTAGCAGAGGCTAAATATGGATCTAAACAAGGAAACCTAAACTGAAAGGTTGTCATGGTGATATACAGGAGACTAAGCAAGCAGAGCAAAACTCCTCCTCCTAGGAGACCTGAGAGACTAGCTCAAATTTTTATCTGCCATGCTTAATTTATCTTTTCACTGAAACACTTGTCAACATGCAAAATGTGTAGAGGGCTTGTATCTGGTACCTTTTGTCTTTCGAGGGCACAACAGATTTTGCTTCCAGATCTATTTCAGATTCAGCCTTACTTAAAGAGGAAAAARATATTCTTGCGAGTTTTTCTGCAATTTTTGTCCTTCTACTATTTATAAGGTCAATTAAATATTGAGATTACTTCCTCTTAAGCATGTTATCATGAGGCCACATATTTTAGTATGTMTGACTTACTGAGTTCTCTAAGAAAGGGAGCAAGGAAAGTAGATTCTTGCAAAATTCATGCATGCACAAAGTTAAATTAGACATCTGGTTGTCACAAAACAGAGAAGAMTTCCATGTTTTCAGTCTTGGAGCTACTGCTTGTATGGAAAAGAAAATAAGGACTAAGCATCAGCATGTGACTTAATAGGTTTCAGTTAAATAAGTATTGGTTTTAAAGTAATTYGAGCTTTAAAATTTTTTATTTTCAGTATCCATCAAGTAATTTGATTATTTAGAGCAAGCTGTTGGATTTCGGTGTTTTTTGGGTTAAGCTCCTGCTCTGGGTTCAAATGTCTCTGAACCAGAGTATATGACTAWTAGCTGGTATATTGTTGAGGTTCAAATACTTAATAAGTTAATTTCTCATCTCAGAAAACTCAAGAAAATATGACAAATGCCAGGCTAAGAAGAACAGCTGATAATTCACATATGCATCTTTTTCAGAAGTAATGACAAGAGTTTAGAAAAATGGCTACAAATGAASTTCTATTCAAGTAATTGGAGGTACYCAAMAAYACGTTTAAATAAATTGGTCACACTCTCTTGATTTATGGTTTCTTTCTAAGCTTGGGCAGACTTTGCATGCTACAAAACTAAATGTAGGGAAGATATCACTGCTTTGATATAAATTGAGATGCTACAAGTACTTCAGCATCACAGTAAGATTCTGATCTGCTCACTTTTACAAACAATCTAAAAAAAGCACAGGAATGTCAGCAAAATGCAGACACTGCTCCTGCTTATTCTTTGCTGTCTGAAGTCAACAGGAAGCTTCATGAGAGTAGGGAGTGTCAATCCCAGGGATGTGGAGCCCCCTCTGGGAGGTAAAGTGGACAAAATGGGTCTGGGAGCTTTGATTTGCAGGAGATTTTCCATCTCCCTGTAATTATSTCAGTGGGAGATCCCATTAGGCAGGCTGGGATCATGGGATGTGAGTGGTGAGGAGAAACAGGGAGGTTCTTAGAAGCTTCTGTCATGATGTTTCACTTCAGAAATGTTGATGTAAAACAAAAGTGTTGGAAGGAAAATGTCCATGTCAGGCTATGCAGGAACCCCCCTGGCTTAGGGTTTAGGTGGCATTTCTGAGAGATGTAGAAGGTTTTTTTTGGTTTTCCTAAAATTTGGTTTCTTTTTCTTACAGAAAAGTATTATAATTGTATCACCTGTGGTTTCCTACTATTCTTTCTCTATTGAGCCTGCATAAATTTTAAAGTGAATGAATTATTAAATACATCTTTTATAGAGATCTAGTTAAAAGGGGTTACTGTATTTTTTCCAATAACAGCCATAATTAACAACATCCTTTYTCTTTTATTTTGCAAGTCGTACAAATTCCTGGGGAAAAATAACCATTGACTATTAATTCTTAGGAAGCTAAAATTCATGCCTGCATCAGAGGGAATTTCTACAAACTGACCACCCCTACACTTTACCCTTTCATGGAGAAAAGCTGCATATTTACCCCTTTTGTGTAGAAGAATACTGGCATGGCGACGTCCGTTCCCATTCTCGACGTAGCAGGAATAATTTCCTAGGTCTGCCTCTTCAACTGAGTCAAGAATCAATGAGATGGAAACCTCCTGTTCCCCGAGATGTTCCTTGAGAACCCTGAGGAAAAAACAACCATTGCTGCTGTTCTGCTTATACCATAGTGAAGCTTTAGATAATCATGACATAACAATGCTGCTTACAACTCACAACTCTCTGGCTTCAAATATGGCTATGGTTTGATACAATCTTAATTTAATTATATCATGCCCTTTTCTTCCTCACTTCTAATGAGGAGGTTTGGCTTTGTAAATGTTAATGAGAGCTGCAGTTCATTGTCTTTTTAGAGAAGAATGATATGCACATAGATAATATACCATTGCACACTTTGATGGAGACTGATCCATGAAGTCTTGGAATGATAGAAGAGAGAAAACTGAAAACAGTTATTCTGGGGTTTTAGACTCACACCAGGAGTCTGGGCCAAACACAATATTTGTCCTTTTTCTGAGGCTCTTCAACACACCACTCAGGAACAATGTGTCCATGCCATGGTAGGAGAGATAATTTTTGGAATGCATTATAAAATTTGATAATGTTTTATCAAACAGTAGGAAGAACTGGTACACCAGGTGTCGCTAGCTCATAGAGTTTATAAATAAAAGGCTTTCTGTGTAAGACTCCACCTCTCTTCCCATCACTTACTTTCCCTCTTAACAAGACCATCAGTGGTTTCAGGAACTCAGGAAAGCAAATGACAAATGATTGCAGGCCTGACAAATGAAATGGAAATTACCTTTTCTGCYCCTCCCTCCACAAAACAAGAAAGTTTTAACAGGTTTGTTGTCACTTTTTTTGTCAGTCATCAGCTAGCTAAGTCATTGGATGAAGGACTTGGGAAAATTTTATCCACAAAATATAGCTGATCTTATTGTCACATGCCATTTAGTGTATTGATCTTGACTTTTGTAGAAAAAACTTGAAGTACACTGGGGTGAAACCMACTTCCTTCTTGCCTATGTCTGGGGATGATGACCTTGAACGTCACTGAGGTCTACTTGATTTTGCTAATTGTGRTTATATTGTGCATAATTTCTTTTTMTTGGGTTCTAYTCCTCTATGTCTCATTTTCATTACAATTATTATTAATATATGYTTACCATTATAATTAATATTATTGCTGCTATTACAATATCTTATTTTGTCTCAATTATTAAACTGTTTTTATCTCAACCCACAAGTTCTCTTCTGGTACTTCTCCCCACCTGAGGGGGGTAACAGGAGTGAGTCAGTGGCTGTGAGCAACTTGCTGGCTGAGGTTAAACCATGACATGCACATTAAGATTTGCCTGAATTTCTGAGTTTTAATTTCTGTGATACATAGAAACAGTGATATTCACACATACAGAGTTATAAATGAAAAAGGAATCTCTTCAGATCCAAGCAGATATTTCATATTGGATAGGGTTTAGTATGCTATGTCAAGCATGTAATTCTCAATACGAATCCACATTTGTCCTTAATTTCTAAATGAGGCAGCACTTTTAGGRGCAGCAGAAGTATATGGCATGAACTGCCAGATCCTCTCCAAAACAAGTATTTCAGCAGATATAAGCAACCCACATAACAGGATGCTTGGCTCTCACAAGCCAGATAACATCCCAGGAAACTCAGTTTTTTTTCCATGAAGAAATCAAAACATTCCAAAAGGGAAGTCAAACTTCACCATTTATTTAAGGTTTAATGTTTGAAAATACTTTTTAAGCTGATTTTCTGAAGATATTAATTTTTCTTTATTTTATCTTACTAAAGATAAAATCCTGTCCTTGTGATTGTTTTTGTAGATTGCCACATTTTGAAAAGTCACTAGGTAAATTCCAGCTGGTCAACATTACAGCTCTTTTTGGGTAGTTATTCTGTTTCTGCAAGTCTCGACCATCAGATTTGGCTGAGGAGGGCATTTTTCTGTTCTCTACTGGTGGAGTCAAAAAGCAAATGGATGATGCTGCAAAAAAAAAAAAAATCAGACCCCATATGCTCCTTGGTTAGTCTGTGATAAAAAGATAACATTAACTATTAAAAAAATATAKWGAAAAAAARAAAAAAMGTTTTTCTTTTACCTAATGTCACTTTCCCAGACTCGATTATCATCCAAATCTTCAATAAAYTTCTCCCCTTTCATCCAGTAGATTAAAGGACTGACGTCTCCACTGTATCCAAAGAAAGCTCTGCAGGTTAGATTAGCAGAACCACCTGTTGCAAAAAATGTAAGAAAATATGTTTATTTCAAAATTTAAAATCAGTTGCTTTTTAAAAACCAAAATATTCAGAGGGCTCCTCAATTTCCAGCTGTTCTTGAAAGTTTTCAAGAGTATCTCCTTGTCTTGACACAATACATTTTCTGAAAATAAATGCAATAAAAATGAAATTAAATTATATGTAAAAACAGGATTAATTTTTTTCAATACATTTTCTGTTTAGTAAGGATATCAGAGATTATGTATTTTCAAAAGGAGTTAACCTAATATATTTTTTCTCTGAAAAAGATAAAAGGTAAAATAGACGTGCAATTACATCTGTGTTAGTTCAGCCTTGCAATGCTTTCTGCAAAGAGGCTGGTATATTCCTGTAGAGTTCCATTCCCAAGGGATATTTGGTGRAAAGATGTGTGCTTATTGCTATACTGTAGTAGGAAAGTTTGAAAAAAGCTCCTGTGAACTAATTCTGAACATTATAAGCCATTAAAATGGGAAGAACCATTAGCAGAACAYGCAGCAGGGAGCAGAAATTTCATATATATGCATAGCATCACTTATTTAATCATTATAATGAGGATTTAAAAAACTAATATGCCTTCACTTTGTTTATTTTCATACAGAACCTTACACTGCGTTTGTACCACTTTGTTTTGGGCTTTACCTTGAGCACATGCAGGGATTGAAATGGCAACTTGAACACTTTCTATGTGTTGGCAAGACTGGATAAAGCAAGAGGACCAACACAGCTGAAGATCTCCCATTGGGTGCTGTAAAGAGATTTGTCTCAACATGTGCCAACTCTTCTAAACTGCCACGTGCATTCCTTTAGGGGATAATTACACGGTAACTTAAGGAAGTGTGGGGATTTAAGAAGAGGTCTTTTCCTCATGAAGAGAGTATTTCCATGGAGTTTATATTACTGCTAAGACCAAATTAACATTTTATTCACACTTTCAGTTTTAATTTTTGGACTTTAAAGCTGACAGACAACAGCTCCTGGACAAAAAATAAGAGAAAAACATTTTTACCACTACTACGTCTGTACCAAGATACCATAAGCCCATCTAGGTTCAATTAATTTGCTCAAAAATACACTGTTTTGGGTCAGAACCTGGTCCTTAAACATAAAACATTAATATTTGAATTTCATATTTACTTTTTAGCATGAAAACAAATGCAGGATTCTGTGTAATAAGAAGATAAGTAATTATTAAATAAATGTCTTATAAATTACTAATAAATAAACAGTTCAAAGACAATAAATGTTTTATAAATGACTGGCTTGAACTCTCACATCCATGGCACAAAAGGTACAGAATCAAATGKTTTTGTTCCAAATGTGCAACATCAATGCCTATACCATTTCTGCTACTTTCACAATGTTTTGGAACTTTAGGATCTCATTTTCTTTTAGTCATTTCAGGAAGGTTTGGTAGCTGCCATACCTTTTGCAAGCAATGCTTGCTAAAGAGACAGGAGTATTCCAGTACTTGAAACTAGGATGGAGAGAAGGGTSTCCTTCATAATCAAAAAGTATGAAATGGAATCTCTGAATAATGAGAAATTTAAATAATCTCACTTATTCTAGAGCAAAGCTGCCRAATATAAGATGAGTCTCTTCAGAGAGAAGGCAAAACCTCTCTTTCTAAAGACAAGCATAGCTCCTGTTTTCAAACCCCAGGGAGCCATGGTCAGGACACCTCCCTGGAAACTCAATTTCTCAATCTCTTCATGGCTCAAGAAGTGCAATTTGGAACCACTGGGAGAAAGATTTTTGCAATCTTGAAGCCATTTGAAGGGAACGAGATGAGCAAGGGGACATATTGTGGGTCAAGTGCATGAAAATCCGTAGTGGAACATGATCAATTTCTTGGTTCCTTGCCATGCAAACCTGGTTTCTTATAACAGTTGCATTGCAGGTACATACCAAGTAGAGGGTGGGGGGTGGGTGGGATTGTTTGGTTTTGGTTTTGGAGTTTGCTTCTGTTTTGGTTTTGCATCATAATTATGATGCTTGAACTTGTGTAAATGAAAAGGATTATGAAAGTCTTGGCCACAGTGGAATCTGTGCAGTCTTGAAATGGAAGAAGGTACCTGAACATGTAAAGCCAAAGCAGGCTTCTGTGATAATTGGACAACCCCTATGGCATTATCCACCAGACTCAGAGTGCTACCTAATGCATCACTGCCACTTCTTGGGCTTTTTCCAGGGCTTTCCTACCAAGCCAAGGCTTGGTTGAAACTTTATAGCTTTTAAGAGCTGGCAAGATCTCAGAGAGACTGTAACTTCTGGCCAATTTATCYGTGATTCACAGAGATTAGACACCACAGGTGCTGAACCATCAAATCTCTCCAGGCTCCTGAAGCTAACAGGTACCCCTGAGAGATGARTTTTGCTCTGGCTGGGCTTCTGAGCCTTTTATAGATGAATGTTAAGAGCATAGATTTGTTTTTTMAAAATAAACATCTTCTGATAAGAGCAAAACAACAAAACCAGAGAGTTTTAAAGATTAAGGTTGTTTTATTTATTAAATTCTTAAAGAAGCTTTCTCCCTAAATAAAACATGCAAATATATCTTTAAGTGTAGAATCTGAAGTCTCCATTCAACAAGAAATAGTTGCAAGTGAGAAATAAATTAGGAAGAATGTAATGCCACTTAGAAGTACTGTGTTGATTGCAGTTACTCAGGGAAGGCCATTAGCATGCTGGGGCTTCAGCTATAAATTACCTGTTCTGTCTATCTTGACCAATCTTCACAATAAGCCAGTGGGATGTTCATTAGCTGGCCATCAAGGAAGATTCAGTGACCAGCTAATGACCAACTGTGACCATTAATAAGGGGCTCTGTTATCCAGAACTCACAGCTTTAAGCAGAGGGCATGGAGCTCCCTTGGAGAAGCAAAGAGGCTTCCAGCTGCAGGCACATGTAAATAAAACCTGACTGCAGGGCCATGCCAGTAATGACAGAGATTTTGGGGAGCAATCTTGATTTCTACTCCAGAGCTGGCTGCCATCGTGAGAGTGAGTGAGTGAGTGAGTGAGTGAGTGAGTGAGTGAGTGATGTGGAGTGAGTGAGTGAGTGAGGTGAGTGATGTGAATGAGTGAGTGATGTGAGTTTTGAAGTGAGAGACACAATCTCGTTGTGGCACCAAGCACATGTTCCGCGTGGACAATCTGCTTTTAAAAGTATGCAGATTTGTAGAAAACATGAAAATTTGTAGAAAACATTTAATACATACAAGAGCTGCTTTGCTTCATCTTTAAGCTAAGGTATAAACAACCTGYCAATCAATTAATAGAAATCCCTGACAGTTAACCTTAGGCAACTGTTTCTCTCCATGTCTTTTCTGTACTGAGAAAAACTAGAGGACAGATCTGAAAGTCATACAAGTTTCATGAAAGGATATATAATGCTTTCTATGCCATTACTTTAAACTTTTCTGTAAATGCTGGATTACTACAGTTTTACAGCCTGTTTTTGAAGGATTTTAATTTCACGTTTTAAATTTACTAAATGTTTTCAATTAAATTACTATGGAAATTCATCTATTTCTGTCCCCTTTGCTGTAAGATGTAAATTCAAGTTACATCCTGGGTAAACTGTTTTGTTTTGTTTTGTTTTGGGTTTGTTTGTTGTGGCTTTTTTTTTGTTTGCTTCATATTTTTAATRGACCCTGGAAAAATCCAAAGGTATCAGAATAGAATTATTAAGTGAAACTTACAGTGTTGCTATTTTTATTGGCATCCCCTCAAAACAACAAACAGAAAAGCAAAACAACTTAAAGAAAACGTAAAGAGAAGAATAACACTTTTGACTTCTCAATWTAATTATAAATTTTTAAAGTGTGAAATAATGCACCAAAGACATGCAAGAGAACACATAACAAGTAAATTCAATTGCGTTTTTCTCCATCACCTTTTTTTCTGATGAATATGCTCTTACAGTATTGAATTTATTTTTGCAAAAATTGGAATGTATAGCACTACATGCACCTGCTGCTCCCTGTGATGAAGTCACACTCAGCTCAAGCCAACTGGGTTCTAATTTAATTAGTAAAAAGCTCTTTGCCATCCAAACTCAGACCCGTTTCTGTTTCACAGTACGCTTCCAAGTGGAGCAGAATGCAAGACAGGACCACAACAAGGTGTTCTTCCTTGAAACCAGCAAATATCTCGAGCAGAACAATACAGATTTTGTGTTCATTTTCACAAATCATCAACATTTGGGGCTCTTTGCAAAGTACTGCTGGGGGAGTCCGTGCCCAGCAGAGGGCACTGTCTAACTTCCAACATTATTGAAAAAAAAAAAAAAAAAGGAAATTCCTTGTGAATAGCTTCTCATTAAAAACATCAGCCTGCTAAGARCGTGCTAGCTGTAATTAGAAAATACTGAATGTTTTGTGATTGCTGAAATGCCATCTTGTGTGGTCAGCTGAGATTCCACTCACACTGCTGCTCACACAAGTTACCATAGAGCATGAGAGCACCTTCCTCTCCTTTGATTTGACAGATTCTTCAGTGAAGGGCAACCGTTTTTTCTTGTCAGCAACTGTAATAATAAAAACTTCTCTGCAACCTCTTTTTAGAAGATTTCTCAAAAACATATGACAGAAGTGTTTGAGAGCCATGTTCAACATCTAGTAATATTGAGGGCCAAAAGACTGAAAATGTTAAGTGCACTGAAATGTGGGACTTTCTTTTACTGTAAAATGTAAGCCATTTGTACAACTTATGTACAGGAAATACCTGGGCAATACCTACACACTTASAAGCATGCCATTTATTTGTAATGTTAACTTCTCAAAATAAAATTGTAAAAGGTCAAGACAGATGCAATCAAAATCTTGCACACAGGAATTAAATACTATTATTTCCATTCACATTTGAGGAAAAAATACTGCCAAATTATCAGTCTTYCAAGAGTAGGGCTGTGAAAGCTGGTAACTTCCTAGGTGTGACAGATCAGCAGTGACAGAAACAAGTCAATGACCCACTTGTTTTGCCAATGTCATCTGACAAGGCCAGTGGGCAGGTAAGTAGAAGCTGCTCTCATTTTCAGAGAAGTCTTGTGTCCTAAAACAATTCAACAGTAATTGAAAGCCTTCATGCAAATGTGATTAAGAAAAAAAAAAAAAAAAAAGAGGTACCATACAGTTTTCAGCTGTGTGACTTGATCAAATGATCGTCTACCCTTGATCTGTAAGGATCCTCTTAGAAAAGGGGGAACTGCAGAGATTCTTTTGGGTTCCTTCCCTGCATGCACAAAGCACCACCTACTGCTATCTGCCCTCCAGTTTCCATACACATTCTTGCATCTTGACATCTTGTACTCCCTTAACATAATGTAAATGTCCTGCTGCATGTTTCCCATAGCGAGTTAGGAAAAATTAAACCACCAACAAACCAAAACAAAACCAAGCAAAACCAAATATTATTTTCTGAAACATAACTGTAACCTGGGAATTGCAATATTCTAATCTCATCAATGAGTAGTWGTTTCTTCATGTTTTTGGCAAGTCATCAGGTCTTGCCTCCATACAGTTGTGAAGATACAACGTACAAATGCTGTCTATTTTGAATTCAGTATATGTAAGTTTGAGAGTGTTCGACATAATCATTCACGAAGTGTTATCATGCAAGCATCATACAAAGTGCTGAGTGTGATTACACAGCTATATTTCTTCATTAATAGGCCTTTCCACATTGTGCTGTGCTGTAGAGTGGAATYTTGATTGCATTGGAATCTAAATCACATTTTGAATATGTCCTTCAGGCCACAATGGTGTAAACTTATAGTACATACTACATTCCTCCACAATAAAAGAAATATCAGGAGAAGGTGCTTAACAAGACCAGAGATTGTATTTTTTTAACTTTTACAGTATTTTAAATATCACTTTAGGGAAGAGGTTAAACAAATCCCTTCTTTCAATTTATGTTTGGGTTTGTTTTTTTTTTGTTTGGTTTTTTGTTTTGTTTTTGTTTTTGTTTTTTGTTTGTTTGTTTTTTATTTATTTTTTTTTATTGGAAAGAAAAAAAAACCCAAAAACCTAATTCCTGTTCATTAGGTTTTTCTGTGTTGTTTTTTTTCACCAAGCAGATAGTCCTGGTTCACCATAGAGCTGAAGTCATTCTCCTGTTCACAGTTACCCATTTCCACATGAAAAGCCCTTTGCCTTCCAGAGCTTCCATCTGCTGAATTCCAACTCAGCAGCAGGACCCCTGAAGGAGGGGTCTGTATATTCCTGTCTGTATGCTCCTGCTGATCAGCCCTGAGATACTGGAGCCTGCAACACTTTATAGGGTGCTGAACTCAAACATATACAGTGAGATGTAAGATTGACCTATGCGTACAAARATTTTGTAGTGTGTTTCTTCTTAGCTTGTGAAGGAAAAGAAACCCAAAACCTTTCTGCTTTGAATGGGCTCTTTAGCAGCTGGATGGTCATAGACAGTCAATGAAGACAGCAACCACCAGAGCAGACTGCAGAAAACGAAGTGATGTATATGATTTGGGGCTCAGGATGTCCAGAACATCTCTCAGGTGTGCGGATTGTCAAACTTGCCCTCGTTTCACAAGAGGTAACAAAACCCCTGAACCAATAATCTTGATTTTCCTAACAGCAGGCCTCTCCTCTTGATAGATGGTAATGTCAGGCTGATAAATTAGCTGTTCAGCAAGTATTTTTCACTCCTTCATCTTCAGAAGTAGAGGCTGSAGTGGAAGACAACTATCACAAGCATAACACAACTATTGCTAAAGAAAAGGAAAGCCACTGCAATTGTTTTACAAGCTTGACTTAACTTTTACTCTAGAAATTCATATTTTTAATTTTTTGTTTTTGGAAATGCATTTATAGACACTTTTTTACTGTGCCCTCTCTCTGAGATCTAAAGATAATTTGTTTTTTAAAAGCTTAGCTGTTTTTAGATACAAGTCACAAGAAAATATCCTAGGTAACAAAATATCTCTAATTGAAAAATAAAGAAAAGAGAAAGAGGTAGCTCTAAATGTCAAACTTCACACGTTTGTTACCACTTACAGACTTGTGTCTTGGGAGCTTTAAATCTGTTCATACCATGCACAGCTTAATATTGTTCMGTGTTTTGTTTCTGGATTCTCTTTAAACCACACTGCCTTTGATTATGGTGTCATGGCATTTTCATTTGAATGATGTTACATGGTAAAAAAAACCAACCTTTGTGCTCACAGCCCAAAGTTCCCATTGCACAAAGGAGTCCAAAAGGGCTCCCATAAGGGACCTTGTGGTTCCTTCCTGTGCCTGGAGAGAGTCCAAAATCAATGTATGTCCCTCTGGTAAAGAATATTCACTGGCAAGAAATGCAATAGGACCTATAAGCTCCTGCAGTTCCATAGGTGACTCTGGGCCTCCAGAAACTACAAAGCTAGAATAAGTTCTCTGCTAGTTAGGAAAGATAATTTTAAGCCATTAGAGCTCTCACTACATATTTCTCTATCCCAAACAAGATCCAGAGGAAAAGCAGCAGCAGGCTCAAAGAGGGACTTGAGTGGCTCTCTTGGTCAGAACACAGCTCTTGCTGGACTTGTTTTGCTGAGGAACTACTTGAATAACACACAACAGCACAGCTCCCTTTCTGCTTTATTTTGCTTGTGAAAACTGTTGATACAATTGCCTTTTTTTTTTAACCTGAACAGCGCTGTTCCAGCCRATAAAAGCATTCAAATGTCTTGCTGTGGAGGTTTTTTGGTAAATCCTGTTTTCCTCTTCTTTCTGAACAGACTATAGTGGGTTTGCTTAGGCCTCTGGTGGGTGCTAGTCCATGTCAAAAAACTCTGCTCATAAATCATCACAAGCAGTACCTTCTCCCTGCCTCCCTCTCAGGTGCACTGCACAATATGTTCTGCACAAAGAATAGCAGATGATGTTCTGGATTCTAGATAGTGATAAATGACATACTTATTTTCCCAAACTTTGCAAGCAACTTAATGTCAGATCACATTTAAATATAAATATCAACAWTCTTAARGAACAGCCTTATCAATTCAGGCTARATACAAATTCARCTTCTTGTGGCTCTTTCRTCCTGTGATGTCTTTGGACACAGAATTTAATGAACAGCATTAGAAAATATGTTTTACTGGAATCTCTTATAATAGCTGCTCTTTAACTGCTTTGTAGAGTGGGATTGCAGTGTTTGTATCATCATTAGGTAATTTGAGTGCATACACCAAATTCTCAACTTTGGAGTCATGCATATATACTAAATAATAAATTGTGTGTTTATTTTCCATTGGTCAGCCTGACWATTCTTTTCCTCTCTTTGCTCTTTCTTCACAAGCAAGTTTATCACTGAGTAGGACTGAGTAGGCTGCAGGGAATTATTTGGGTAAGGAGGTATTCTGAAAAAAATGCTGTAGAGATGGGCTGCATATTGAAGATATAAAAAAAAAATAAAATTAAAGCCTTTGAAAGTAGCATGCACAGTGTCACCTACACCTGGGCTCTTTTAAAGGAAACTGGGACTCCAACTTACAAGCAACAAGTAATTAAACACTCTGTCTTCCTCTGGTGGTCTTTCTCTACAGCAGACACTGTGAACATCACCAGTTTTAAGATTTTAATGAATTAGTCTGTTCTGTCAGACCAGATCATGCGGCAGAAAACGTCATTTGGAAAAGACCTAGACTAGTTTGGCAAACATTTGAATGGGRAAAACTACTGCTCCCATGAAGCAATGTGGCACAGCAGGATAAATATAATTGAAAAAAAMCACTTCTATTATGTAAATCAAAATACTTCAATTTGGTTCTAAAATATGTGACAGCACTACTCTGTTGAAATTTTCACCAGGAAAGCCATTAAGAACCTCTGAAAATTGGAGCCCTAATGAAATGAACCTACTGATTACTAATAAAASAGATAAATAAAATCAGCACCAACTTTCAGTTTACTGCAGTAAAGCCTCTGATGGTAGAAAGGGATTTTATGTTTATTCATACTGGGTTTTCCTACTTGAAGAAAAGAATGAAAAAGAGTGAGATGTATGTATATATATATATATATATATATATATATATACATACAGTTTAAATGTGCTTCTGCTTTAAATCAAGAAGGTGTAATGCTATGGACAGAGAAAATATGAATTCTTAGCATAAACTTAGAAACAATTTGCCACTTAATTAAATATCATATGGACTAGTATCTGTTCATATAATTTTAAAATCCTAGCACATCAAGTGTTTCTATTGCATAAAAATGGAAATGCATGCTGTTCCTAGGAGCACTAGGCTTTCTGCTTTTACACAGTAGTCATTACACTATGTAGTCTTTCAATTTCTCTTACACGTGTTAAGAAATTAACCTTAAGTTAATAAGTTCTTTCCTAAGAAAACACTGAAACAAAATCCATTAGAACAAAACCCTCTGGTTCACAAAGATGCAAGTGGAGAAACTCATTTGCTTTTCAGTGACAAATGTGCCATACTGTTGGACCATACACGTGCTGGAATAATCCACTGCTATTGATTGGCTTCCTTTCCACATGAAAGGCACCCAGGCCGTTTTTGTTCATACCTCAAGAGATTGCAGATTGACAGACAATGCTTGGTGAAGGCAGCTGCACAAATACCACAAATRGAATAAAAAAATCCAGCTAGCACTGCGTACATGCTACCTGAAGTTTAAGGAAAAYTTAAAGAAGTTTATAAATGGGAAGCAAGTTTGAATTCTTGATGCTGTGCCCTGCTTTCTGACCTGGGGAGCAGAGGACCTGAGTTACAAGAATTCCCACAGGGGAAAATATGTGTCTGGCCAAAGGGAGGATTCCTGCCAMACATTCCTGAGCCATACAGCTCCTCCCTCCAGGTCCTCACTCTGTATGAAAGCTCCTCTTCTACGGCAGAGCCTGCCCACTGCTCCCAGCCCCTGATCTCACTCTGGTTTTGATGTGAGTGAAGACCAGAGAACTTCATTCCCCTCTGCAAGGAGCAGCTATTCCTGTATCTCTCAGGWCAGAGGGGGAGAGTTTCTTGTACTCCTAAATAACACCTGATCAAGGGCTGGCTTCACATTGGCTTTTCCTCTTTAACAGAAAATGACCTGGCCAGACTGGAGGCATTGTAGGAGGAAGCAGAACCTCATGTCCCCATCTGTGTTTGAAGGAGGTACAGTCCTGGGCATCATAAAATGGGATTCTCCCAAAACAACTTCATTCCCAAGAACAATTAGTCATTAAATTATTTTRGTTTGTTGAATATTTTTGTCAAGASGRGATGCTTTCCAATACTGGAAAGTCTGAACAGAAGCAAGGCTGAAATGATTTATCTTGCAGCAGCCATGTGGGCCCCATTTCTCTAGTCCATCTTCATTCTCCTTTAGCTGTAATTTCCATGGTTGCACAGCACAGGGTCCTGCCAGGAAAACTTCTGAGAGGTTTAGGGCTTCTGTGTCTGAAGCCAAATACTTGAGGTCAGCAAGCAGGATATTAATCCTCTTTACTTACATAATTGTGAATTTCCTGAACAATCTGCACAACCCACCCTCCTTGTGCTGCATGCCCACCAATGCTGTAACTTTTTCTTGTGTTTTTTTGTTTTGTTTTGGTTGGGGTTTTTTCCTCTTTTTTGTTTGTTTGTGTGTTTTTGTTTGTTTGTTTTGTTTGTTTGTTTGTTTTGTGTTTGGTTTTGTTGTTGATGTTCAGGTGATTTTTTTTTTTGTTTTGTTTTTTGTCTGTTCTTTTGATTCTCTTTTTATATTTTTCAAGTGTTCTGAGAGGCTTTGGAGTTRTGGCATTTCAAAAAGTGGAGGAAAATGAAGGAAAATTTCACCTGGTTCCATTCAAGCTCTGGGAATACAGAACACTGTCTACAATGCTGTTTGTGCTTTTAACAGTTTCTGGAGGTCTCAAAGCAAGGGCTGAAAGCAGGATTTGAGTGACAATAGAAATATCAGGTACGACAGCTGCTGGTTACAGGAACAGAGACAAATATTCATGATGCAATATTTATGATACAAAAYGTCCAAGGAGAGAGGTGGCAGGCTGGTGTCTGTACCAGCACAGGTCTCTGCAGAGCTGGGTGTGCCGCACTCACCCAGCTCCCTGTCCCTCCAGAGCTGAGGCTGCCACTCACCCCAAGCTGCATGGTGGCTTTTTAATGGGGACACCTGTCCACAGGGGACCAGAGTAACTTTGCACTTGTGGCTCAGAGCTAGAAATTTACTCCAAGTCTGGGGAATAAGAAGAGGTTGTGTTAACCCTTGCACTACTTAGCCCATCACCAGCTATAAAGAATATCATTGCAGCTACAGGCTTTGATTTTTATYGATGCAATTATTTGCAAATGCTGTTATAAACTACTGGATAGTAAAACATTTATGGATTTTTAGAAAGTGCTTAGTACAGCGTTTGCTTTCTGTCTTTTGCCATCTAAATGACATTCATTCCTTTAAAAATGTGTCATAAATGGAGACATGAAAATTATTTATAAAACAGTCCAAAATGGATGGCGTTAAGCATTAAGTATTGCATGATCACATATCCAGCAAGTTTCCTGTATATGTATAGTGTGCACTCTCAAAAATCCATACTTAAAGGAAATCATATGAATCATCTGAGGTGAGAATAGTGAGGCAAAAAAACCTCTTTAAAACACTGTAATGGTAATTTAGGATCAGTGATCTACAAACACAAGAAGTGGGAAAGAAAACAGTCATCCATACTGAATTAAAGCAAAGATCTACTACCTGTAGATCTACATCCTGTACCTGTACCATTGAATAGCATGAGAGGCAAATATCTAGATATGAGTGTCACAGTCCCTGAAAGCAACCCAAGTTTTATGATGAAAATTTTGACAGACTTTAACTACAGCAATGCAAATAATAAAAAGCAAGGTCGTATATCTGTCCGTGGTAAACAGTTAGTCTGTCTGTTCTAACAGGATGTGCATATAAAATAGGACCAKAAAAAAGTTTCATTAGCACTRGGATACAAAAAGAAAAASAAAAAAAATAGGTCTTCTGATGGAAGTTCAGCAATGTGCTTTTTAAAGAAAGCATGCATTTATATGAGAATTTAAAAGATGTAAATTTATTGGTATAAGAAGAAGCTAAGTGATTTTATCCAGTTGAGTGCTTTGCATCCAGCTTGTTATCATTTATTTTCTCCATGTCTCAGTATAATCAAAGATAGCTAAATCTCAAGTTTGGAGAGAACTGTTAAGGATTTTTTTTTTWAATGCATTAGATTTTGGATAGCAAGTAGGCTAAATGATACTTTACATAAATTGTTGTCCTAAAACATTTTGTAGTGTGAGATGCTAAAGTTCAACTGATAAATAATGAGCTCATTTAAGAAGCACGAAAAAAACCAGAGGAGAATAATAAAAGACATGGGGAAAGGAGGCAAAATTGTTCCTGTTCCAGGTCATTATTTAAAGATGAAGTGAGGATTTTTTTTCAAGACTGAGATGGCAGGCAGCAGTTCCTTGGTGTCAAAGGCAGGTAACAGGATGACAAAGGGTGTTTGGCCCTGTATCTTYTCTATTTCATTTCAGCCAGTCTCTGAAACGAATACCTGTCCTGATGAGTGTGAGGAAAAAGCTAATTCAATGGGAGTAGCAATAACTTTTCAATGTCCTGCTCATTTTTTCCCCCCTTATACTGCAATAAGGAATTCTTCTAAAGGCTATCTCCATCTTCAGTGTTTAGGTCAGTATTGCATGGAAGAAGTAGCTGAGAAGCAGAAAATGATTGCTTTTCAGGTTAGGACCTGGCCTTTTCAGGGGTATGTACATGGAAAGCTGGATGGTGGGAATAAGGAACCTCAGAGATGGGCTACTGGCACCKACCCAGTGACAATGCAATTGTCTAAAACCAGGTTCCAAAAAGGGCTGAGCTGAAAGAGGAGGATTTTGCTGTTTCTCCTCAAAACAAAAGCCCTCAACACTCCTGTTGTCCTGTTCCCACAGACAATCTGTCTCATCCCATCCCTCCTCACCATCCTAAAGGTGTCCTGCAACCTCCAGTACCTTCCTGCCTGGAGACAACTCCAGGCCTTGATYTCCAGCACCCAGGACAGGCAAGAGGCAGCCTGAACCCTGCTAACATGTAAATTCACCTTTCACCTCTGTCTTCACACATAAAATGAGGGAACCTGCCAGATCTCTAACATGAGAGATCATTAAATATTATGAAATTCCTTTGAGGTGTGATCATAAAAGACAACAAAGTCAACAAAATAAGAGACTGCAGGAGACRTGTGGGAGAACTGTCTGAGAGCAGCCACTTCCCTTCATCCTTGAGAAAGGTTCTTCTGCTGTAACTTTAGGAATGGCATTACTAATAAGAACCAGCTAAGAGCAGCAGTTTGCCATTCTGAATAAAATGAATCATTCCTAATATGATTAGCACATGTTACATATTAGAATGAATATGAAATTTAAGTTTGAAAAGAGCATTTGTCGAAAAGGCAGAAGAAAAAGGTTGACATGACATTTTCTTCATAAATGAAGACTTACAAGGAAAAAAACCCTCAGCTTTCTATGTTCATTGTAGAGGTATTTCTATTAAAAAGCTATTAGTTACTCAAATGTCACTTTTATGAATAAAAACTTGTCTTGGTGCCATAGGAGATGTTGCAGATGAGCTCTTGTTTATGTAAAGAACTGAAAACTCATCGATTTTCGCTAAGAAAGAAAAAAATGCAGAGCTACTAGCTCACCCTTTCACTAAGTGAGAACATGCAAAGCTCCAATAGATTATTTAAAATTACAAAGGCAAATTGTTAAATAAGTTAGACAGGAGTAAAATAATCTTTGATATTATTTTTTTATAGTTTTATTTATCAACTGCTCATAAATGAATAATGCATAGAGTGGACACACTGGGTTCGACAGAATTAATTTTCTGTGSCTTAGACAGTGGTATGAAAAGCAGAGATTTCCAGGAGACAGGAATTCTGATAAAAAAGATTTGCCATTTTATTTTATTGTTTTTTTTTCCCTGTCTGCTAGTTTATTTAATTTGAGTAGATCAGCATCTTAGAACTGTTAGAACAGGATAGTCACAAAAGCAAGGCTGGCCTGCTAAACAAGATTGTGGGATCTCTCCCAGGACTTGCAGAATTTGTATTCAAGYGATGCAGGAAGAAGTTTGGCAACCCAGTTGGACCTTGACCACCTATTTTCCCAGAGTTTTAAAATTCTTTTAAGGAAAGTAAATTACTTGGGTCTAAGGATCCCAAGGTGTTCCTGCTAGCAAGCTTAATATCAATGATCTTGGAAAATCTTATTTGTCTTTCTGCCTGGAAACACAGTCCTTGAAAGCTCAGCTTGAGCTTCTCAAAGCTGTAGCTTGTAGATTGCCTTCTTGTTGACCACCTCAAGACCCAGGGTGCACCAAGACCACTGGCACAGTGGTCATGTTGGACAGGAAGGCATCTTCCAAACATTTGTAGCCCACAGGAAATTCTGTCTTCCAGTTCTATTGGTCAGGTAGGAAACATCCCTCACAACTATCAGTATTCAAGACCAGAGCAGTGTAATCTTGGTGATCTTTACTGACTTGCCATGGATCTAAGATGTTTGATTTACCAAAATGCTGTGAAGCCCTTTTTTTTTTCTGTCTGAGACTATCTTTTCCCAAAAATTATTGACCTTGACATTTAGGTGCAGTTTCAGCTCTACTACATGTAGGACTTTGGGATACTTTCTGCCACTTTCTGTTCCAATTTACCTGCCATCAGGGGTCASAGAAATTTGTCCTCTAATCCTGTTTCGTTTAATTCAACTACAAGGGCAGCAAGTCGATGAGATTCCACAACAGAGACCCTCAGGATCAGCTGAATGAACTGTCTCTTATACACATCTAGATGTGTATAAGAGACAGGTTTAATTCAACTACAAGGGCAGCAAGTCGATGAGATTCCACAACAGAGACCCTCAGGATCAGCTGAATGAATGATAGGCCTGAGTATGCCCCACAGTAAACCAATACTCAGAAAATAATAGCAAAATCCTGAAAGCAATACAGCTGTAAAATGCTGTATTGGATCATCTGCACTGCTTCTGTACCACAGCTTATTTATTTATTCTGGACCCCATTGGAGTTATAAGTGTAGCATGCATTGCTTGCTGTAGGTCTATGAACACTGTTTCCTCTGTGCAAATTKGATTTAAATTGCAATGGAACCTCCTTCTGGTGGAGGCCAGTAAATGTCACTGTGATAACAAGCACTGCTAGTTACATTTGTGATTGCTCATTTTTTCCTTCACTATTTCTTCATCTGTTSCTCAAAGAGGTCATTTGTTTTTGGCAGGCTACTTGAAGAAGTGTGAAGAAAGAAGAATATTTATTAATGCATTTACATAAAGGGTGTCAAGTTAAATTTGGTATAATCTGTAGGGCAATATTACTTTCAACTTATTAGGAAAATAATAAATAAAATCAGAATGGCTAGGCACTGGAAAGGGCTCTAAACAAACTGGTAGTGAAACCTCAGCAAAGCACCCTTGTTATCACTCTTGTCTAGGCTACACTTCTGCAATGAGGAAACTGCTTAACACTTTGTAAGCTCTGAGATGACTCATATGCTTCAAATTAAGCATTTACATAACTGTTTATAGGCTGGGGCATTGCATCATAACCTCCATGGGGGAAGAGAATAATCTCTCCCATGTTCATTACACACCAAAAATTTAATTCTTTTTCTAGAAGTYTTCCTGCTTCTAGTAGGAATATTTTTGCAGTTTAAGTAATAGCATCCCAGGTGTCTTTTTACTTTTTTTTCTTTTCACTACTGACTTGCAGTAAACATAGTGCTTTTAGGATACTTTTGTACCAGAAAGGCAGAGGTAAAATAAAAAAAAATGCAAAGAAGTAAAGATGAAAATCAGGGAAAACATTTTGCAAGGTAATTCATTGTATTAGGGAAGGAAATATATATGGAATAAAAATGGGTACTGGTCATTACTCTGTCCTATATTGATATCACATGTCATTAACCTACAATTTAGACGAAAAATATGATATAGAAATAGGTAGATGTTCTTAAATGGATGATCACGTGCTGCTTAATGCCTCAGGTATTATTTGAATACATCTTTTGAAATACAACCTGTAAGCATAATTCATCTTGTGGGTGGTATTGTAATAGTGATAAATTTGGACCCTAACACTATAATCTGATGGGGTTTTATTGGTTAGAGACAATATTTGCTAGAAGATGATGATGTGAAGGACTGGAAACATTCRTCTCAAAGTTAGGACAAACACTTGTCCTGTTCACCTCTAATTACAATCATTCTGACTTCCATGCTATAAAGCTGGTGTGTCTCCCGTATTTTATTAATTCATAGAATTGTAGGGCATTTTTTATTGGAAGGGCCCTCCCAAAACCATCAAGTCCAACCTCCCTAAAATGCTGAAGCGGGACCCTATTTTTTTTCCTGTTTTTCCTATTTCTGCAGTCCACTGGGAAAATTTGGGTGCCCAAATTATATAAAAATGTATATTTTTATGTTTACACAATGATTAGTTTCACATCTTATATGGATAGCATTTTGTATTTCCAGAGTGCCTTTATATAGACCACCTAAATTATTCTGCAGTGTTGTTAAATAGTACAACTTTTCTGATACAAATGGCTGGGTCTGTATTTTCTGTCCAGTTGAACACAATTAATACACTTCTATGGTGACTAATATTGTGAGAAACCAACTGCAGAAGAACTATCTGGGCTGCTAGCAGAACTCCCATCCTAGTGTGGGATTTCACCCACTGTCCTCACAGCACCACAGCATTTTGCACAGTAATGCTCCATCTGTTTATGGCTGGCAAAATAACCCTCATCATTAGCACTGCCCAGCTCAGCAGCTGTAATAGTGTAATGAAATATAAAACCATTTAAAGCTCCTATTGCTGTGAGATAAATGCAGGAGTTCAATCCACATAACTGGTTCTATGCAAAGGTGTATCACTTTGGAGTCTTTTACGATGGGTGGASAGCAGAGAAATGGAATCTGGGTGTTTTTGGGGACAAAGAACAAGGGAGTTTAGTCAATCACTCCTCCATGGGTCTCTGAATAATTTTCACTGCTCGCAACAATTACTGATGTGCTTCTTCTATTTCTGGCTCTTGCTACCAAGRAGAGTCCTGTCCAGTGCTGCCTGTCTTCCCCACCAAATGCCATTGTGATGACCACAGACAAAAGAAGAGCATGGTGAACTGGGAAAARAAATATGACATTAGCTCCTTTGGGACCCAAGATGGATGATTAAGTCTTAGCCTAATTATGAAGAGAGAGAAACAAAATCAACTCATASCTTGCAAGAGAGGGTTTTATTTCTGGTGTTAGGAGATGAACATTTCCTGCTAATTTGAAAGGAAGTCATAGAAACACAGTGGCTGCAGCAAAGACTTTTCAGATCACTGAGTCCACATCCTTCATGCAGGATATACTTTTCATACTTCTAACATACTCAGTGTATTTTACTGGAACCTAGCCAAAGGRCCAGCAAGAAAGTTGTATAATTTGGAAAGAAGCCAAGACAAATGCTTTTTGATTAAATACTATATGAAATTAGTTTTAATTCACTTTAACATTCTCTAGAATTTATCCCCTTTATTGGTAGATTGAAATATACTCCCTTTGGGAGAGTTTTAGTAGGAATATTTGCCCTCATGAAGTAAATATGTATTCCCATTCTCTTCCCAGCTGCCTGATAAAACAGCAATTGTTCCTTTGCCAGTTTTGCCAGTAATCTCTGTGACTTGCTTGGATACAATCTATATCTTYTTGTGGATGTATGGGTAATAACTCAGTTTAAATAATAATTCTGTCTTCCTCTTCTGACTTGATGGAAAACATGAGGTTTCTACACGCTAAAGATATGTTAGAAAATCCTTTGCTTTTTTATGCATAAAATGGAGGACTAACCAGAGACTGTAACATYGTGGGAATTGACCCATTTAGTAATGCTTCATAACTAATTCTTATCCTCCTAAGAAAGGCAAGTTAAGTCAATTAAAAGGTTCATGCRTATAAATTGCTTGGAGCTATTCAAGGATGATAAAAATATAGTGAAATTTGTAATCCTGTTTGTAAAGAGGGGAACTTCTTTACAAATGGAAGAAACTGGAGTGGGTAAAAGGCAGAAATACCAACTGTAGACTCATTTGCAAACAGACACAGCCTAAACAGGGTTCATTTGCTCTCACTTAGAATTGTGATAGTTCCAGTTACTTAGGAGATGGCCAGGCACACAGTTCCCAGTAAAATGCTATATAGACCATGACTGTGCCTGCTTCCTCACATGTGCACAAAGCTTTTACACAATGCACTTTGCCTTGACAAAGATTTTTTTTTCAGTGAATGTCTAGTTACAGAAAGGAAGAAAGATGCAAAATTATTTGTGAATTATGATGAATTTTGGCTAAAGAAGGGTAGAAAATATCAAGAGAGATGTTTCTTATATTTTCAAAAAAARGTATTTAAATATTTCTTACTTTAATTTATTATAATTTGGGAAATTACTTACCCTGACAAAGGAAGGATTTTTCAAAGGAGATTGAAAAACTGGAAAGGCAATGCCAYTTATTATTTTGTGCTGAAAGACATAGCTGGCTTCTCCAAAATGAGACACTGCATGACATCATTTTTACATCTATTATTCCTGAAAAGGTTATCTAATTTCAACCCTAAAAAGTGCACTCATTTCTTAGCCAAGTATTGATCATTGGCAGATTCAAAATCACAAAGGTTGAACTGTGCTAATTATTGTAAGAACAGACTTCTTTAATGTTTTAAGTTCCCATGTCTAGATTGTCCTTTCCTACCCTCATGCAAATGGCATTTTTTTACAGGGAGGAAGGGATGGGTGTTGCATCTCCAGATGAGATCAGTTCTGAGCTCTGTCAAGAGGTGAGATGTGKAAACACTACTTAACACTTTACTTTCCTTCAAGCCCCTTAGACTCAGGTTCAGCTATCTCCTGTAAGTTCAAATTTCCTTTGAACTACATCTGAGTGGCAGTGRCAGTTTGCATGTTTGTATGGTCACTGTCATCTCGTGTCAATGAAAAGCAGTGTGGACATTGAATTACACAGAGCCTAAAATCATGGAGGAGCCTGCATGGACTTTATTTGATTTCTCAGTATTCTAAAAACAACAGAGTGAGCCCAAGAACATGGAAAGACCACAGGTCAAGGAATTTTCTGTATATCCTTTCTGATTTTTATTTTTTTACAAAACATCTCCCCAGATGAAACAATTTTTACAGTAAACAGGAGTTTATTGTAAAAATTCTAACAGATAACCAGAAGTTTATCTGCTACCATCTATAACAAAAAATACTCCATTTTTTTTTGGTGGTGTATCAAGATGAAAATGGAATATGAATCCTTTGGCCTGGAACAAAATATGCCATACCAGAACATTTTCTATCCAGGTTACTGAGCTTTCAACATAAGTTAAGGTCATTTTGACCTCTGTTTTAGTGCTTCTATTCTATATAAAGCCAGAAGAATTGCTTGTAAGTGTCACAGGAATAGACAAAAGGTGTTAAAATCTCCTGATCCATTGAGACAATGGTTTGTTTAGAGTTKGACTTGAATTCCAAATTAAAAATAATTTTCTGCCATATTCCATGCACCTCTGGCATTCAGATGTAGCCATCTCAAACAGGGTACTAATTCTCARGAATGACTAATGCCTGCTGTACCCCCACTAGATGAGCTAGATTGAATTATAGTTTATGGAAAGGTTTGTTTGGCTGGTTTTGGTTTTATTKGTGTTTTGTGTTTTGTTTTGGTTGCTTTGTTTATTTGTGGCTTTTTTGTTGGGTTTTGTTTGTTTGTTTGGGTTCTTTTTTGTGTGTGGGTTTTTTTTTTTTCTTTTGAGGTCTGTTTCTTTTTGGTTTTTTTAGTGTACTGACCACTTTTGATTCATATTACAGAAGCTGGGTTGAAGAAATGTCCCAGGCACTTGGAGGGCCATGCTGGGAATTCTACCCTGTAATTCATCAGAAAAGTCTTAACCAGAAAGCAAATTTACAAAGAAGCTGCCAGTGTAACCATACAAGTAACCAAGGASATATCACAACTTTCACATATTCTCACATAAACAGAGGTAATTTACTGAAACAAATGGGCAGCTGATATTTCCCCATTCCAAGGTGCTGTGATGATAACCCAGGGTCTGGTGAAACTCTCAAACAGCCACAATTAACCTCAGGTGTAGGACAAGACTCTTTCACATTGGCCAAGTCTAAAYACTCTGGAGATGAACTCTTGTTTTATTTCTGATTGTGCTTTTGATTCAGCACTGTGGTGAAGAACATGGATTACCTTTAAACATTCCACTCCTCTCTCTGCTGCACTCACACAAAATAAATTAGGTAAAAATCACAGGTTACAATAGAAAGTGAATAATTAAGAGCTAAATTGAACTAATATCAAACTGCCTAAAGGGAAAAAGATAATTTCCATCCACATCTCAGTGATGGTGTAATAAACATTGTAACAATACCACAGAATTACTGAAAACCCATAGCACATTTTTAGCCTTTCTTGTAATGGTCCTTATTACAGGCATTAAACTCATTCATCAAAAGGTTTGACATAGATTATAAAAGTAGATTAAAGATGTACACAGGTGTATGTGTTTGCTTAAATTTAAACTGCTCTTACTGCCTCATTAAGATTCTTTAGGTTGAACAAAGTTTTGGTTTAGGTTGAAACTTTTTGTTTGTTTGTTTGTTTGTTTTTTCTTGGACAAGTATCAAACGGTTTTGAATTTTTAACTTCTGGAAGAATAATTTCCAGAAAAAAGTTTTGTTTGTTTGTTTGTTTTTTCTTGGACAAGTATCAAACGGTTTTGAATTTTTAACTTCTGGAAGAATAATTTCCAGAAAAAAGTTTGTTTCTAAAATTTTTCCACGAGCGGTCTCAGTGTCACTCACGACCATTGCCATTGCCTAATGAAGAATAAATGAACTTTATACACAAAACCAAAAAAAGTTAATCCAACAGAATAGTATACTTGAGAAAAAAACTACWGGCTGTTTCCAGCACTGTGACCAAAAAAAAAAAAACCATATAGCCCCTATTTTTAAATCCAACTCAAAAGTTTTTATTAAGGAGCATTTTCCTAATTTTTTATTATAGTTTGAATTCCTATAGTGGAAACATATTTGTGAAAAAATAATTAATCATAATTTACCATGTTAGACATACCATATATCTGACTATTGAAAAGTAGCACAATTTTTCCAAAAAGGATGAATGATAAATATTTGGTAAMAGTTCATTTTTATGTTGATAAGATTAATTAAAAGAATTTCAGGTAATAAAAATATATAGAATTAAATATGTAATCTAAAGTAGACCACACTGTTCTTTCATTAACCATATTTAAGTCATGCAAGTCAGGAAAATAGTGAGAAATACAGTTTCATATTTTAAACATGGGTTTACTTAATACAGATTTTCATAATAAAAGGGGACTGTCCTTGCCAATTACCATGTCCCTCCAAACCTGTAAGTTAATCTTTTTTCTTGAWTGCAGAGTAATTATCAGCAAAAGAATGAATTACATAATACAGTGTCTTTAAAAATATTAGGCTTRGATGTGCCCACAAATGGAAATTGTACATGCAAAGAGAAAGACAATCTGCTTACGTGCAGTTTACTCTGAAATATTTAATTTGTACAGTTTTGGCTTTCAGTGACTACAGGATAAATCATCAGATTATAAGTATGTCTGCATTTAATGTGCCCTTTATTAAAGTGTGAAACATTTCAAATGACTGACAAAAATGTTATAAACAACCTATTTAATCCTCCTCTATCTTCCCATCCCACCCTGAAAGATAAAAGTCTATTCAAATACTATTCTCATATGACAAAATTTCTGAAAACAGGCACCATTAGTCTTGAGACCTACTGTCATTAATAAAATTCAAAGCAGAATATCCTACAAAAAGGSGATTTGAGGGAAATAGATCTAAAAAATTTCTGTTCCTTGAAAGTTATTACCTTTGTTTTTGTCCTTTTAGAAAAAGAATTCTTTATAATCACAATCTGGGTGTTCTTTTGATTTTCTATAATTGTAACAGGAAGTTTGAAATAGATTGACATAATATGATAAATAGTTACCACAATCTCTCTGGGTCTAAACACTTGCAGAAATGYTCCTGTACGTGCCACAATTTTGTCTGAACACCAGGTACATTTAAGCAGGCACAACTCTCGGGTCCCTCCTCTTTGGGCACTGCATCTCTTGGCTCCTTCCCTGCTGTTTCTGAGCAACTTGTAATAGAGTGTTCCATGGAAGAAAGACTTCAGGCAGAAGTCCAGAGAAAGAGGAAAGGAAACTGTGACTGCTATCTCTTAGCAGGCTCTGGAGTGTGAAATGACAGTGACTAACTACTGTGGCCATATTGCTCATGGGGAGAAACAAAAATGAAATCTCCTGGTATGGAAAAGGCTTTTATTCAAAGTAAATTCTATATGGTCACAGCTTCAACAGTCTTCATTAAACCCATGCTACTGAAACCTCTAAACACAGAGTAAAATCCCATGGATTTAGAGCACACTAACTCTTTTTCAAAGCAGTCTGCACAATCACTGTCAACTAAAGAGAGACTCCRCAGTAATCTGAAATCAATTTACATTACAAGAGTCATTGGACATCAGTGTCTCATCATTTGTCACTATATGAAACAATCTAATATTCTGCCTTAGCAGGTGCTCCACTCCAATTATTGAACATAAATTGCAAATACTTTCCTATTTCTGAACTTCTTTGAAGTACGAATTCAKAAAAATAGTGATCTCTAGTATTCCAGGATCCAATCCCTTTGATTTAAAATGTTGTAAACACACTGCTCATAAAAAATGAAAAATAAAAAGAAAAGACTCCACAGAATTTAGATGAGGGGGAGAGTAAAAGGGGCAATTACATTAAAGAAATCAAAAGAAAATTGCTTTACGTCTTCAAAGATTTGGCTGTTTAGACCATTTTAAAAATGAGGAAATMAGAAATAGAAGAAATAGATGAAAWWMCMMYTKKTTT